>JAUESF010000012.1:10630813-10656340 GCA_032274765.1 Malacoctenus tetranemus | reverse complement strand
CACACACACACACACACACACACACACACACACACACACACACACACACACACACACACACACACACACACTTGCGCATTTGAAAGACCACACACGGTGTCGGAGCACTCCTGGGAAAAAAAACCAAATAAACACGTGTTCCAGCATTGTTTGGCTGTTTGGACATGACAGGTATCATCTAAGTACATGATGTTTTTCTTCAACGAATGAATTTCAAGCTTCATTTGTCAGGTTTTTTTTCTTTTTCTGTCAATGTTCCT
Organism: Malacoctenus tetranemus; assembly: GCA_032274765.1. NCBI lineage: Eukaryota > Metazoa > Chordata > Actinopteri > Blenniiformes > Labrisomidae > Malacoctenus > Malacoctenus tetranemus. The sequence continues at coordinate 10,656,080 of JAUESF010000012.1, read as the reverse complement.
TCAGTTTAAAAGTTCTACTTAAATAAGCACAACAGCAATTTGGGGAACTTCCCAAAACAAACAGTTGTACACAAATCTAGATTAATCAAGCAAATATGTTTTGAAAAGTATCACTTTGCACACTTTGTGCGTAACCCTGTGTTGCAAATTATGGATGCCATAACATTGCTGTTAATCATTTCAGAGAGAAAGAAAAAAAAAGTTCCCTTGACAAACAAAACAATTAATTAATGCAAGTTTCCATCCATCAATCATTGTGTGTGTCACTGAATTACCATAATCTGTGCATGGTGGCTGTTTTAAGAGCAAACAGTTAATTTCCAAACAATAAATCACAAAGTGTCTCTCTACCCCTCTGTGCGCTCTGACAGCTTCGTCTCTCATTGCTACAGATGATTTCTTTACTTGGAACCACTTCAGTTTTACTAAATTGTATCAAATCATATGTGCAATAAAAGGCATGGTCTAACAAAGTTTCCTCTCCTCAGCTGTAATCAGAGTGATAAGTGAAAGGCTATTGTGAATGAAGGTGGTGCCGGTGTGTGTGTGTGTGTTCCTGTCTCACTCCCAGACCTGGCCTGGTTTCGAGGACGGCCTGAAAACCTTCTCGCAGCACCGAGGCTACGAGGGTCTGGTGGTTCTGATGTCCGTCAGTGATTTAGTTCATCATCCTCGCCAGCAGGTGGCAGTCTACTCAAACAACACAGACATGTTAAACCAGGTAAGCCCGCTGAAACACCACCAGAGCCGTCAGCACTGTTCACAATAAAACACGACTCACTCTTTGATTAGAAGAAAGTAGCTCAGTGGGACTGATTCTGATGTTGAAGAAGAAAGAGGAAGGTTTTGTTTGATTTATTGTACTTTTTATTCTCCCAAGTCTTAAGTCTTAGTCTTAAGAACTTATCTGTGGAACTCACACTCAGCTGTTTGACTGGAGTCTGCGTCCACTCTTTCCAGCACACACTTTGTTGTTTGAGCTCAGTGATGTGGCTGTCGTTGCAGATCTGTTCTGAGTTGGAGGAGTCTTCCAGCTGGTCTCTCTCCGGCGAGCTGGAAGGTCGGGGGAGTCTCCAGGTCTACCACATTCCCATCAACACCTCTGCCTCTTCTGGGACTCCCCCTCTTCTGGAGAAAGAGATCCAGGACATCCTGAAGGACTTCGTGGACCGACGCGGTTCGGTCTTGGCTTGCCACCCCAGCAGCAGAACCTCCTCCACCGAGGGAGTAGCCGGCAGTGTGGAGTTCTCCCAGGGATCCTCCGGCATCAATGACATGGACGGCTCGGACGTAGAGAGAACCGAGGGAGGCAATGGTGACGTGGCAATAGCAAGGTAGGAAGTAGCTGTCTGGACCTGTTTTTGTTCCAGTCTGTTTGACCAAAGTCACACATAAAGTTGGAAATCGATACAATTCAGCGGCGGTGTTTTCATCTCTGTTCAACAGGGTGATGGCAGAAGGCGAAGAGGATCCAGGAGGTGCAGGAGCCAGTGGTGGCGGGGAGCTTGTGAGCCCCGACAGCGGCATGACCACCATACGCAGCAGCAGGTCCTCAAAGGAGAGTTCAGTGTTCCTGAGTGACGACAGTCCTGTGGGTGAAATCATGGCTGGAGGTCCGGCAGCAGGACCAGGAGCACTCTTCCTGAGGAACCCCTCCCCTCTGGGCTTGTTATCGCTCTCTCCCCCCATCCCACCTGAGAGGAGGAAGAACCGCTCTGGCAGGAATAAGAGTGACAACCTCGACCTGTTCAGCTTCGACCCACTACACAGCAGTGAGCAGCTGATGCGAGCTGGAGGGGAACTGGTGAATACTGGAGAACGAGGAGAAGACGATGAGAGGAGAGCCGGGAGCTCGAGCTTATCAGAAATTGATGAGCTGAGTCTGCTGGATTTCTCTGCTCCTTATTCACTGGGAGGGATAGAAAGTGGAACCTCCTCAATTGACCGCCACGGTCAGATCCATGGGAGTGAGATGATTGACACTGTTGTTCCTCCAACTCCTGTGAACAGCCTGGTAGGTAGCCGCCCACCAAGCAGCTGTGGAGTCAGGTTCTTCCCAGAGGACGTCATAGAAAGGATTAACGGCCTTCAGCACAAAGACAGCATGTCTTCGTCCTTGTCTGAGACGTGGGACGAGCTTGGCTTTGAGACACAGGGAGGACTGTTGTCAGGTGATGGTCACACCTGGACCAGGCTCAAAGACTCCGAGAGCCCCCAGAATGTTGTGGAGGAAGCTGTGGACAAAGACTCAGCTGGTGACACGGTGGAAACTGCGAGCAGAGAAGAGACCTTCAAGCCAGTGGACACTCACCAGAGGGGGAAATGTCTGGAGCCTCAGCTCAGTCTGATTACCGAGCAAGCCGATTCGCACGGTAACTGGAACACAGAAACTTTACTGGAGAACCAGTGGAACCCCGTCAGCTTGGCCGATCTCCAGTTGACGCCACCAGAGTGGGAAGACGAATCCCGTGGGCGACGCAGAGTTGGTGTCATCGGAGAGAAAGACAAAACATCCTCTTTGTCTGTTCAAAAACCAGTGCCGAACACTTTAACGCCAGACACGTCAAAGGAGGATGATGAAGGGCTCCAAGGGAGAAAAAAACAGATGGAGCTGTTGGACTTCTGGACGTACTCGGCTCAGAAGGGATTTCTCAAGTCTGACAGTGGGACCACCACATCGTACCCCGAGTCATTGGATATGTGGAATATGACAATTCGAGACGACAGCCTCTCACCACTCACGACTCCCGACAACTTGTCGGAAAAGTCTGGCTCCTTGTATGGGCTGCACCCAGATTTGAAGAGCAGCACATCCCTGGAGAGTCCCCTGGGATACTCTGATGGTGGCATGCAGATGTGGAACACGACCATCCAGGAGGATAGCTCGTCCACAATCACCAGCCCCGAGGGAGCTGACAATGGAAAGGACCTGAGTCACATGGGATCGTCAGACACCAGCGATACCCCCGAGTCGCCTGAGGGGCAACAGGTAGAAGATGGAGCTGCTACAGATCAAACAGCAAATAAGACAAACGAAGTTTTTGTGCCGATATTCAATCAAACTAATGTGAAAATAGTGATAGAAGCTGCTGAGGGTGGAGAGAGTGAAGAGATGGGTGACGACGGCGTGGAGAGTTGTCAGAGTCAGCAGTCTGTCTTGCAGAACACAGCTAAACTTTCAGACGATGAGACTTCCACCAGTCAAGGCGCTGACATGTGGGACCTGTCTGTCCACGGAATGGTCACCTCCACCTCCGAATACGATAACGTGGGAGCCGGTGCGTGGAGCCTGTCCTCCTCGCCGGACACTTACTCCAGCCCTATCGTGGACATGATACAGCTGGAGGGCCAGTCGAGCCCTTTCATAACTGTGACCAAACCTTTTCACATTGAAGAGAGCCACAGTCAGCACCAGAGAGGGGACGCTCTCAGAAAAACTCAAGGTAGAGAAAATGTCTCAGATAGAGAACAGTCAACAAATCAAGTGTTTTTATTTGAGGAATCCAGCGAATCGAATATCACAACCAAAAGTGGAGCGGTGTCAGAGACAGACCCATTGGACCGAGCAGGTGATCATTCACCATTTCTTATGGTTGATTGCTCCACTGTCTCTCAGCACGGTTCACAAACTCCACAACAAGTAGCTGAAACTCAAATCCAGACCAAAGACTCGATGTCCTCCAGTGGTATGAATTGGGACCGTGTCGCGAGTAATCAACATGGCGGCTCGAGAGCTTCTTCATCACGTGACATGACAATCAAAGACGCCCTCGGTGTGGCCGCTCCTGTTATTGCATGTCAAGACAGTGATGGAAATGTGGAGGTCAAAATAGCAGAAGCCATGTCGCTGAGCTCCAGCCCTGGAGCGGAGAGGGACACGCCGAACAGCCCGGACAGCTTTCTCGCAGGTGGTCAGGACAAGCAGGGGTCCAGTTCTGATGGAGACTCGTTCTCCGGTCTAGAGATGGAATACATCATCGTCTCTGGCACGGTCAAAGAAGCCAAAAGTGAGAGGTACGACAGGCCCAAACAGAGAGGAGCAAAGAAGTCCATGGAGACTTTCAGCATGCTGTCCTACGCTGCCACGATACTGCAGACTCAGGCCCAAGCAGCAAGCCGGACTCAGCAGGAGGGGAACGTCCAGTCCAGCCAAGCTCAGCCAGAGCATGCTGATAACGCTGCCAACCGTCCAGAATCGATGAGTGCCAGCCAATCAAAAAACAGCTCTCAAGCCTTTCATCAGTCAGAGTCAAAAACACAACAGGAAGAGGAACACTGTGACAGCGAATCAAACACAGTGACCCGAAGTGTGTCTCCGTCGTTACGATATCCATCGGATCACTTCCTGAAAACCAGAGAGGAGGTGTATGTCCATTCACAGATCTCAATGGAGGATTCGGATGAGGGTGGCCAGTCACCATCTGCACCTCCTCAATGTCCCACGTCCTTGGGTGACTTTCAGTCGTGGGGGGGTCAGTTAGTGAGACAGGACACGTCTCAAACCACTTCTGAACCGCAATCGCCCGCCCTCACCAACAGCTCCATCTCCCACACCAGCTCTTTAACTGGCACCCCATTAGGTGACCCGAGTGTTTCGGCAGAAAGAGGGCTTGGATTACCGTTTTCTGGAGATCTAATGGAAGAGGAAAACGAGGAGGAGGAGCAGGAGGAGGAAATCGAACACCCCAGCCTCCCAGATTGGACCGCAGAGGTACAAAGAAATGAAAGACCCCAAATAGACTTGTTGAGTTTTACTGAGGAGCTGATAGGAGGTCCTTCATTTCAACAAACAGATTTGCAAACAGTTGAGCCAAAGAGGGAAGGGTTTCGACAGAGTAGAGTGGATTATTATCATGGGCAAGCTGCAAGGACTGACACGCATGATAAATGGTCCATTGAGGTGCAGACTGGGGACCACGAATCTCCTCTGGAAGGCTATTCGCCTGTTTTAAGGTAGGAAAAACACTTCTTTTATGTCGTATTTACAGGTTACACTGAGTGAAACATGACCACAGACTTCCTCATTCATTCATTTATTCATTCATTCATTTATTTATTTATGTATTCATTTATTTAATTTCCATAGATGAGTCAGTGTTGGCATCACTGAACAGACTGTCAGAATTATGCTTCAAAGCCCTCCTGAGAAAAAAGTCTGGTGATCAATGTGTTTTTGTGTGTGTGTCTGTTTTTGTGTGTTGGTCTTTGTGTGTTTGATGGATGGATGGAAGGATGGAAGGAAGGATGGATAAGTGACACAATTGGAAAATGAAGGAGTACAAGTAGTGTAGCAGTGTAGAAGAGCTTACGTGCTGAAATCCACTGTGTGAGAAAGAACCAAACTGTATGTGTGAGTGGGCTCAGTTCATGTGCTCAACAGAAATATTCAGTGTGTGTGTGTGTGTGTGTGTGTGTGTGTGTGTGTGTGTGTGTGTAAATCTGTTTACGCCTCATTAAATATGCATTACCTGCCTCATTACAGCTGGAGTCCCACTACAGCTAATGGAAATAGCTCCCATAGCTCTCTCACAAGGTGTTGGTGTGAGTGTATGTATGCACCTTTGTGTGGGAGTGTGTGTGCATTCATAATAGGCAGCACAACAGAGACTAAAAGTTGTCTGAGTAGCCTCAACTTTACATAAGCCAAAAGTCTGTCTGGTAGCTGTGTTATTTCAAATGTACTGTCGGTACATTAGGCCCAGATATAAGGGCCAGGATGGGTTCATTATGGGTTGTTGGCCTTCTTTGGAAGAATTAAGCTGTTTGTTTCTTTACACCAATTCTTACTAAGTACAGTTTAATTCAAGTGTGAGTATTATCCAATTTCTTTTCTTTCACATGCAAATGTGTCTGCTTGGTGTTTATGACCCATCACTACCACCCTGATTTCAGCCTTTCTTTTGGCTGGGATCAACTTCACCAACCTCCACAGCTTTTAGAAAAAGTGGAACAGTAGATGAACGAATGAATTAATGAATGAACTTCAATTTATGTGTCTAAATGTCTTGTTTTTTTCTGCACTGTACCCGCTTCACATGAAAGAAGAGGCCAAGATGTGACATCACAACTGCCGTCCCAGCCAACGACTGAAAATGCTGCCTACCAGTGGACACCAGGTCTCGACACAACTCAGGGTCAAACCCAGTATGGCTACAACTACCACCACATCGACCAAAGAACTGAAAACCAGTGCTCCTACTCTGCCTGCTCAGATGCCAAATCCAGCAGGCAGCCCGCTACCACAGATGTCTATGCTGAGTTTACAACCGCTGCCACGAATGTACACTACGGATCGGAGTCGACAGAGAACTATTACGAAGCCGGAGATAATGCCCAGTACAACATGGATGATGCAGGTTTCAAATGTCAGTATGTACCTGAGAGCCAGTACGCTGCAGACGCCAGCTCCATGCATGCTTCTGAACTCCAGTACTCCCAGTATCAAGCTGCCTGCGCGAGTCAGTACGACTCCGATCACTCTCACTACGAGTTTGATGGCCAGTTGTTCTACCATTCAGAAGCTCAGCCTGGGACGGAAGATCATGCCCGCTATGTGCCAGACGGATACATGCACTTTCTTTTAACAAGGTGAGCTCCAGCCACATTTCGCTGACGGTACAGACGACAGATTCGTAACACTGCAGTTCATTAAGCGCGTGAGATGAGGAAAATGATCTCACAGATCAGAGTTTGCTCATTTTAAGGTCTGTAAAAAGAGCTTGAAATCTGCCCTGAGTGGGTTTTTTTGGGCTTCAAATTACATGCTTTAGCCACAAGGTGGCAGCACAGATCAGTCTTTTTTATGATTATTTTGAGTTTACTAAACTTTCTCCTCAAGTTCTAATAAAGTACAAAATAACAAGCGTGATTAGTCTGTCAGTGTGCCACAATTAAAGGAATAAAAATGTAGGGGAAAAACAGTGAGAAATGCATTGATCTGTTACTTTACATGTTGTCCTTCATCAAAAGACAGTGCAGTGAGCAAAGTGTTGGTGGTTTCTTAACTGTTACATAAAAAGGTCTGATTGATCAGTGGTCTGACATCTTCACTGTTTACATATCAATATTCTTTATATTAAAGACGTCTTATTCATGTGTCCTCATGTCACTGATGCCTTTTATTAGAGAAGGAAGACAAAATATCCAAACGCTTTGCTCTCACTGTTGTCAACCAAAACCTGCAGGACGACAGTTGAAAGATGGGACTGTGTACATCTAATGTGTGCACAGTAAGTGCATATTTCTGTGTGTGGTCATATTGTTCCTCGTTCCGCGACGTTGTTTTGCTCCACTTTGTAATTTTGATGACCCACCCCCTCTTTGGGATACGTGACCCTCCCTGGTCCTTTTACTCTCAGTCTGTGTGTGTGTGTGTGTGTGTGTGTGTGTGTGTGTGTGTGTGTGTGTGTGTGTGTGTGTGTGTGTGTGTGTGTACGCATACATTCACACCAGACCGTCCCATAATCGGGCGGTCATGTGACTGGATTGTGGTTAGAGTGGGTCACTCATTCATGCGGGGCGAAGATAAGATGAGGGAATGGTAGGTGCCCCAAAATAGATGTTTAAAAGGACGCTTGTGTGTCTTTGTGTCCCCGGTGACGTGTGTTGCTCTCTCTGTACGGCTTCTCTCTATTGTTAGCGGGCCTTATGCTAATCAGAGTCTGTTAGAGGGGCTTCAGTTAGGGGGAGGTAGCAACACTGCTCAGTATTGTTTCCTCAGCCCACACGTGCAGCCTGGGAATGAAGCAGTGAGTCCGTTTCCCTCCATCGACTTCCTCGCTTCTGTGATGGGTTTTTTTCACGTTCTGTGTGAAATGAGCAGCTTTTAAACGTCTGTCTCCAGTGCCATGGGAGCGGGTGGATTTCCTCACTTTTGTAGATGATCGTCTTTGTCTTGTTTGGCCCAATACTGTGTGTAGTTGTGCCTCTTGTGGCAGCAGTTGTAGCAATGATCATTTACGTTGTGGCTCATTATTGTATCTCTGTGCCTTTGAGCAGAAACTCCCAACAGGGAGCTGGTGCAGCAGGGATGATGGGGAAGACAGCCTCAAGTGAGGAAGCCGAAGAGGAGCTGGATAACAGAGAAGGTAAACAGACACATTCAGGAGTTTATTTGTTGTTTTTTTGTTGCTCCGCTCTTTGAAATTGCTTCCTGTGACATCTCATTGCACCCTGACGTAATAAATCTGAGGTGTGCACATAAAGGTAAAACAGAAATGTTGTAAAGTGGCAATTTGCCCACAAACACAAGTTAATCTGTAGTTTCATTGAACTGAGACTTCTGTCTTGAGCCTTGATGATGTTGAATCCACTCCAACAATAACTGTTTTGTTTTCTTGCCATGTCTGTGCTGAACAACGTTTTGAGCCACTTAAACTCAACTTACTTCTTATTTTTGTACATTCTGTGTTGCCACATACTGGATTTATTTTCAGATTTTATATCACACTGTTTTCATAGTAGTGTTTTCTTGGAGTGTATTTTAGTTGAGCGTGTTTAGTGAAATTTAGTGAGAACATTCTATTACAAAGTGTTTTACAATGAAACAAAATGGTTTGTTTTATTAGCAGACTGTGATGAAACAATCAGTACAAAACTGCTGCTGGAGAATTGGCTGAACTTTGCTCTCTGCTCATCTCAGCGGTGCGATAACACTCTTTACCACAAGGTGGTGAAATGTCACACGCTCAGAGAGATCAACTGCAGGAGCTCATGTGAACACTGGACACGAGAGTCCTTTACTAACACCAGTCAGTGTGCAACAACAGCACTATGTGACCATCATGTACTGTCTCTTTAATACAAACAAAATGTTGTTATATGACCTGCTCTGATTTTTGCTTCTATCTCTGAATGCAGAAAAACTGCGCGATGTGTTTAAGGTTATTTCTGACAAATGTTCAACTCTGCCTGGAAACAGACCCGCCCTCATCAACAGATGTGTCAGGAGGATCGAACCAAAGGAGAAAACTGGCCGCCCCGCCGATGAACGTTTCTCTGGACCGCAGTGAGGGGTCTCTGCTCTCAGACGACGCCCTGGATACGGAGGACGATGCCTTAGATACTGGGGATGACCTGGATGTCAACGTGGACGAGTTGGACACACCGGATGAGGCCGACTCGCTGGACTTGAACAGACACGGTGAGGCTCAGTGGACGACGCTTCGCGACCTTTGTTGACCCGTTCACGTGACGGAGCCTTCACATCCTTTAATTGATTGATGGGAAGTCAATTTCTGTAATGTTAGTATGTGTGTTGTGTAGTTGTTACACATCTCATTTTCTTCACAGTTTTGCTTAAGGGGAAATGAAAACAGCAATGCTGGGATGGACTTTTCCACATCAACTTCCTAACAATCTAATAATTAGTTTTCATTGTCGCTGCTGTTTTAACCCTTCACACTGTTCGTGGGACACTCAGGGAGCTCAGAAGAGTCGAACCTGGGTGCAGGAGCAGCACCAGGCCATCCAGCCACAGATCCCAGAGCAGCTGAGGCGGCGAGCAGAGACGGCAGGCTGTGGAGGAGCGTGGTGATCGGCGAGCAGGAGCATCGCATCGACATGAAGTGCATCGAGCCTTACAAGAGGGTCATTTCTCATGGAGGTACGCTCCTCAAAGTACAGGAAGGAAAGTCCTGAAACACTGTGCCTGCACATCGGCTCAGACTTTCACTCTGATGAGGCCGAGTAGATTTTCACTGAGGTCATGCGGTTCGTGCTGATGAATATACGTCGTACCCACTGTCCGTCCTCTGTGTGGCTGGCTTCTCTGTCCTCAGGTTATTATGCTGAGCAGAACGCCATCATCGTGTTTGCAGCTTGTTTCCTTCCAGACAGCGACTGCAACAATTACAATTATGTCATGGAAAACCTTTTTCTGTAAGTGTGTCACTTCCTATTGTGTTGCATTACATTACACTACATTACAATCTGAAAGACTCCCCCTAATGTACTCTCAGAATAGCATTCTTTGAAGTACTTCTTCACTAATGGACACTTGACGTGATTTCTGGATGTGATTGAAACACCTGCTATTGGTTTTTTTTCTTACTCTGTGCAGTTATGTAATAAGTACTCTGGAGCTGATGGTGGCAGACGACTACATGATCGTTTACCTGAACGGAGCGACGCCTCGGAGGCGCATGCCCGGCTTCACCTGGATGAAAAGGTGCTACCAGATGATTGACAGAAGGTAACGTTCACACAAACACACCAACAAATCTTACTTTGATCCTTAAAACTCTCACAGTGAATTTATTCAGCATTAGAATCACAAACGAGCAACATCCTCATGATACAAGTCTTTATTTTGGCACTGACCTCCGGAAATATGAACTCTTATCTAGAACATGCTGGTTGAAGGAGAAATATGGAAACCAAAGAACAATGGTGTAAAATAAACTCTTAACCAGTAAGGCCACATAGACCTGGATGCACACGTACAGCCTGTTGTGCCCACTCATGCATAAAGTGGACTGTTTCCTGATGGCCGCCACGTCTCCCTCTCCTCTCGTTCCACAGACTGAAGAAAAACCTCAAGATGTTCATCATTGTTCATCCTTCCTGGTTCATACGAACGTTACTGGGAATCACCAGGCCCTTCATCAGGTCACGTTCACACAGACAATCGTTTGACAAAATGAGAAACATCAAAATAAAACAAGTCAAACAAGTGAAACTAAACTGGAAGAGGAACAAAACCGTTAAACTGCCGTTTCACGCAGCGTTTCACCCGACGTTCTTCTTCTTTTGCCCTGAATAAAATGACATGATGTTGCATATTTACAGCTCTAAATGGGACCACACTGGAAATGTTGATGTCCAGCATACGTTTGAGTAAAGAGACGCTTCTGCTATTTCCCTCTGCAGCTCCAAGTTCAGCAGTAAAATAAAGTATGTGAGTAGCCTGCGGGAGCTCGGAGAGATCATCCCGATGGAGTACGTTCATATTCCACCCAGCATCCTCAAGTGAGTCCCACCACACACACTCGTCGATCATTACATACACGGTGTTGTGTGGTCACTTGACACGTCTCTGACCTGGGCACACTAGACTTGGTGTTGACCGGCGGGACAACATGTTTGACACCCCCGCGTCGTCGGCAGTGTTTGTTCACACACACTGAGATTATTGTGGTTACAGTGACACCCCAGACAAACCAGTACAACGTTTTCATGCTGAGTTCCTATCTGTAGGCGTGTTTACACATCTTTCGCTCTGTCCGAAGGTATGACGAGGAGAGGGCCACACACAAATTTGCATGCGCGAGGTAAATCTCCTGACGTGCCCGTATGGTTGACTTGGTTCAGTTGGTGTTTCCCTGGAAATCCTCCAAACATCTCTCATGCTGGAACTAACCCTTGACTGACCTTTGGCTGATCTTTTGTTCAACGCGGGTCGGATGTTGTTTTCTTTTCCCCTCCTTCACTCTGTGATGTTGCTTTCCCCTCTGAACTGGTTCATTTTTTTCCCCTCTCTCATCTATAATCGGTCGTGATTTAAAGAACGAGGAGGATAAATCATGAGGCAGATTCACCAGATCTAAACAGTCTCAGTTAGACGTCTCTGTTTGGTGAAATTAGCCTGCATTGAACTGAGTAATAGATGACAACTGCTCAGTTTTCTGTCCCCATCTTCTGAACTTTGGATCAAATGTGTAAAGACGATGGAATCAGTTTTAAAACTTACTGAAAATGTCCAAGTTGCATCGTTTTCTCGTCATCAGTGTGAACACAATCCTGACTGAATCTGGGAAGCCCGATTGAAGACCCCCCCCCAAAAAAAAACAGCCAAATTCAACTATAGCTTGAAAAGATATCGCTCCCCATGCATTGCAGCGCATTCCTTCAGCCCTGAACACTCGACTTCCAGCATCGACTCTTCTTTTCTTTCTTCCTGTGGCAGTGCTGATGTTTCCCACTGATCCCCAGCAACAGCATGTGTACTCACAACCTCGCTGCCTGGTTGTTGTTAGTCACTAAGCTTTGCTCTTTGTCTTCCAACCTAATGCCTAACCAGACTGGATACAGACTTGCAGGACACAGCTGATAAGTAAGTGAAAGAAACAAGGCACCGTCCTCTGTCCATGTGCAAGTTGCATGAAGGAAGCAGCACCTCGTAGAAAGAGAGAGTGGCCCAGTGAAATACAGTGGCATGTCTGTATCACAACACTCTACATCTGCTCTGGTGAACTCACTTCTATACTTATTGGTGTAAAAAAAAGGAAGTAAAAATTGACCAAAACAGCGAGACAGTGGAGGCACAGACACGATTTCCACTTTGTAATATCACTTCCTGTTGACTTCACTTGGTTAACCGAGAGGTCCTGCAGTCATTTGTCTTCGCCGTCGCTCTCTCTCTCTCTCTCTCTCTCTCTCTCTCTCTCTCTCTCTCTCTCTCTTCCTCCCTTCAGAGTGGACCAGGGGAACTCGGCCGTTTGACAGGACGCCCCGCCATGCGCTCCCCCCGCAGCACGCCTGGGAGCGGCCGACAGGCTGCAGCCTGACGCATCGGGAACGTAGTTGTACCATCGACGACTGCGAGTGTCAGAGAAAGACGCTGTGAATGAAACTGCCTGTTTATTGTGGCGAGGTCAAATCTGAGCGCCTTGAATATACTTCTGTAATTCCAGTGAAGAGACTGTCACTGTGCAAAGGGAGGGGGGGGTGCTCGGTAAAGTGCAACATTAATTCATGCAGCACTTGCTCATATGTTTACGATACTGTTCACTATTCCTTTGAACCAGGTGTTTGACTCTCTCCACAGGTATTTAGTCTCTGAGTTATCTCTTTAATTTGTGCACTATTAACATTCTTGTGTTAGCGATGACCTCATCATGATAACGGTGTTGTTTTTTTCCAAAGCCATAGTGAAGCTCGTCCCTCTCTCAATTTATAACCAAATCCATGCAAACAAAAGCTGTCCTGAACCCCGACGGCGGGGTTTCAAACTGTAACTCTGTAATTAGGCTGTACTGTTAAGTATTTAAACTAGAACTCATGAAAGTGGGGGGGAAAAACTTGACACGAAGTAACTGTGTACATTTTTGACTCGGACATTCCCGAAACCAACGTGCAAAGCAGCGATCGGGACGGGTCGTGAGGATGAAGAGGTGCGAGGCAGCTCCTGTTGCAGCCGGGCGTCCTCCCGGGTCACCGTCTTGCGGGGCGCTCCAGTCCCCACGAGGACGCCAGTGGGGCTTTTTTTGTTTTTTTCCGTTAACACTGTGTCACACATCAGATACTGCAGCAGCATATAAACAGGAACAAAAGTGAGTGGGAACAGACAGTCGTCATGATGGGCGGTGACGTGTTGCATGCTTACGCTCCCAACGAGACACAAGAGGCAGTCGTGCTCAGTCAGGCTTTCGTCTCAGTTCTGTTTGTGCGAACAAGGAAGGGAGGTCGTTTTCTTATATTTGTACATGTTTGTGGCTTGCATGGTCCTCATTCAGTGTAAGATAATGTAAGATCATTGGACATCATTAAAGATGTGTTTCGCCCAGATCTTTCTTTGTCTGTCTGAACACCAGCAAGTTGTTTCATCCTTTCTAGCACAGGATTGTGAAAGAAACTAGAAACCCTCGTCACTGATCACATTTGTGGCCCCGTGGATTCGTTCTGACTGAGTTTCAAGAAGTCATGCGGAGGTAAATGCTGAAGCCACAGGTGAAGCACTTCCTGGTGATGGCAGCTTGTGGTTTCGCTCAGCAGTCAATCATTCCCACAGAGCTGCACCGTCTGACTCAGGCAGGCTGTAGGAGTGGGCTGTAGGAGTGGGCTGAGCAGCGCGACGGGCCTTTTCCAAACACCTGCTCAGGAAATAAAGGGCGGGAAGAGCATTTCAGAGGAAGGAAATGATACCACAGTCGATGGACGCTGCGGGAACAATCACGTCCATGCATTCAAAAGCACAATCACAGACACGCACACACGTCAGTGTTTGGTCTCGCGGTCTGTCAGCATCAAAAAATACAAGTAGTTTAGATGAAGCTCATTTTTAAAGGTTGAACAGCGTTTTTTTATTGCTTTTTAAAATCCTTTTCATGACATTTTTATTAATTGTAAGACTGTTTTTTCTTTTTAATATACCACATATATCGTTTAAATACAAAAAGAGTTTCTTTCTTTATTTTCAGTTTCAAAGCATTAAAACAAAAGGTGCTTTTGAAGCCTTTTTTTCCTCTTTCCAAGCTTTGTGATGACTTTAAAATATTAGACAAGTTTGAATTTAAGAGCTTGGTAGAAATGCTTCATTTAAGGAGTTCATTTACGTTAAAGAGTTAATGTGACTGAGCCAGAGCCTTTCGTCTCAGATACTTCTCCAGGCAGTAGACAGGGATGGGGTCCGTCTCCGTGTCGAACTTATTGGCGAAGAGGTGATGGTGCTGAAGCAGCCATGGCACGTCTCCGGCACCAAACACGCAGATGTCCCGGACGTGGCTGCCCTCGCACTGCGGGTACACCGCCGTCATGGAGTCGCGCCGGCCCTCGTGCAACTTCCACTTGACGAGCCGGGCCACAGCGTTTAGATCCGACACGTCGTGTTTGGGGTGGAGCCACCTTGAGCCGGGAATGCCGGGGATCCGTTGGATGGTGGCCCAGAGGAACTCATCGGGACTGTAGGTGTCTTTGGCCCAGTCCATGAGGAGCCGGAGCCGGCCGTCCTCCAGCACGCTGCGGATGTAGCCCCGGCTGACCACGATGTAGGCGTTTCCCGACAGAATGGTCAGGTTCAACGGAGGCGGCTTCTTTTTTCTGGTGGTCCTCTGAGACAGGGAACGGAAGTTTAATAAACCGGTGATGGATTCAGTTTTTCATTCGAAAGTTCAACATGTGCAAATCTCTAAAAAGAAGTACCTTCAATTTCCCATCAACGACGTTGTGCACAAAGGTCACCCTCCACTTTTTCCAGTCCGGCATTCTTTCAGACTCCAGGCTGTTTCTGCCTTCCAGTCCACGCAGCGTCCTCACGATCTCCAGGTTGGTTTTCAGGGGGAAGTCCTGGCCGCAGAGGTTGATGAAGTACTTCCATTTCGTAGTGGCGTTGTAAAGGTCGGCCATGCAGTTGAGGTCGGCCTGGACGCGGGGCCAGGCTGAATAGACGACGCTCTCGGCGTGGCTGACCATGAAGACGTTCGGGAAGCAGGACGTTATGGCCTCGATGGCAGAGATCACCGAGGCCTGAGCCTTTCTGTCCACGTGGACACAGTAAATGTTTTGCGGGGCGTAGATGGCTCGCAGGAGGCGCTCAAAGCTCTGGACCTTAATGTGAGGAGAGAAGCGATCCAGCTGTTAATGCCGTCAAACGTCAGCTCCCGGTGCGTTCCTTTAACTCCTATGCAACAGTTTCCTTTTGACCCTTTTACTTGTGCATCACAAAAGCTCGATTGAAGATTGTTTAAAAAGAAAAGGCCCATCTAAGTTCAAAGTTTCACTCTCTATCTGAAGGATTTCCTTTGACAGCTCATCAACGCAGCCGTGCACAGACAGCTGCAGTAATGGAACAACGTAAACGCAGAAACAACAGTTCTGGTTTGACACTTCTGAAAGTCAGCCTTCAAACCACAAACACGCAAGTTGCGCTGTGTGAGACAACGGTTTCCTGACACTGACTGTGCGTCTGTCTGGCATCCTGCTTTACCTTGTGATGCACAACCATGGAATAAGCCAAAGGAAAGTCCTCCTCTTCCTCGCTGAGAGGGAAAGTTATGTACTTCCTGCTTTGCTTGAATTCCCTGGAAACACACACGTCAACACAGTTTCGAGCCGACCGATGTGTCCTCGCCGTTCGGTGACTCCGTCTACAGCCACAGAGGTACCTGCAGTCCTGGGTTGCGTTCAGGTAGTAGCTGTCGGGGATGAGGAGGCTCCTGCGGAAGTCTCTGGTGATCCGCAGCAGCTTGGCTCGGGCGACCTCTTCGCCGTCTCCCAGCAGGATGGCGGAGCAGTTGCAGACCTTCTCCGGGCCGCCATCGGCGTCCGTGTACTCCAGCCAGCTGTGGCCGAACGCGTTGGCGGGGTCCCAGTGTGTTCCCAGTTTGACGACATGAAGGATCAACCACAGTGACCATAACAGACCACTGAGCTTCAGGAAACACAGCGACCAACTTTTGAAAAGCCCTGAAAAAGTTAGCAAAAGTTTAGGTGACGCATCAGCAAGTGCAACAAGCACAATAAGTTGAATGCATGATGTTCATGGACAGGTCACTCTTCACTTATTGCCTCATGGCGTGCCATAAAAGCTTTGAACAGTGTGTGATGTTAAACAGTGCAGACCGTTTCTCTTCATCATCAAGCCCCCTCAGCCATCTGGCCCCTCGTCACCGCCTTGGGAAAACAGATAAGATAAGAAACTGAAATGAAAGATTTTGCTCCAATGCAGACAGTGATCATGTGGACACCTCCACAGGTAGAGAGCAGGTGTCTGGCTAAAGGAAAGGAGTGCTGAAAACACACCACACATAAACTGAGGACCCCAAAAAAAGCTCTTTAGGAACAACAGTGTTGGCGGTGATTTTGTGGTGCAGTTGGTTAACATCGTTTGCACATTTGTTCAGGATCAAAGCTTGCTTCAAACATGTGAAAACAGGCGAAAATGACTGGTGATTTAAAAGAAAATTGTAAATTGTAATTCTTCATTCATTGTAAAAGCACGAGACAGGCAGGAACTGTGCTCCGTGTATCGGGAACGGAAAGTATGAGGTTCGACTACTACTGATATCAGTAACGCGTATAAAAGTACGCGCTTCAAAAACGAATATCTCAGTTTAACAAAGTTTAAATTAAAAAACATCCCTACAAGTTTACCTGTTGGCTCAGTGATACGCTTTAATGTCCTACCTGTACTTCGTCGTGCAGGTGATCATGCCTGCGCCCTTCGCCTCCTCCTGCCTCCCCCTTATTGCTGCCAGGCAATTGTGACGCGCACGTGCGAGGGCGCTTGCGTTTTCACACGCCGAGCCCCGGTTGTGAAATTCAAACTTCCTGTCAGCGTTTTGGTCTGTCAACAATCACTTTAAAACAGGACAACAGTCACAAGTGGATGAATGGGTGTTGTTGTTGTTTTGGGAACAGTTACAGATGAAACCAAACACAATAAACAGGAAATAAATCAATCAATTTCAGGCAATCACAGCAGGGAGCAAACATCAACATGTGTGTTCATTTATTCTGTAAGCCAATCAGAAGTTGTTGGTTTCTCTGCCCCCCCCCCCCCCATATTTTGGAGGTATACTATGATCTGCACCATGGACACACGTGACATCCCAGAAACACTCGCAGGTGTTTCGTGACTCGTCTCGGAACCTGCAGTCCTGCTCGGGGCTGGATTTAGACTGCTGTGCGGGACGTCTGCTCGCGTCTGTCTGCTCCACTTCCTGATTTATCTGCGTAACTCACGGTGTCATCACTTTGTCCGTTGCACGACTTCCCCCTCCTCTTGTATGATTGGCGGTGATGGTGCTGTTTGCAGCTGAATTGAGTCCTGTAAGATCTGAATGACACTAAGATGAAGAAACCCCTGATGTTTAATGACTAAGTTTGCTTATATTAGACAATAATATATACAAAGACAATCTGTGTGCCTGTATTTCTGCTTTTTTTTTAAATCTTGTTTGAAGACATAAATAACAGTGATGTTGTCGGGAGTTTAGTCCATGTTGATTTGCATTGAGAAGTTGTTTTTTCACAGAGGCAAACCAGGGTGAACTATACAATTATTGATCTAAACTTAAAGTTTTCAGTGTTTCTTACATGTTAAAAAAATCAGTGTGCTTTGGTAACGGAAATCATTGCGTATTTTGGAGTCTATGTATCCGTGTGAATACTCTCTATAGTGTCTGATGAATTTAGTCGTTTTGTAGTCTCTGGTGTGGTTCGAGTTAACCCAATGACTGCAGTTTGTTTGAAGGCCCGTCTGTCGCAAGGACATCATTTCAGTTGCGCCCTCCTGTGGACTGAAGCGGTAGTAACAGGGATGAGGGACTGTCGGGGGAAAAAATGTTTAAAAAATAAGACGAAACAACTGAACATTGTAATTTCCCACAGACGAGTCCAATATCGAAAAAGTCCTTTGGTGGAAAAATATGAATAAAATAAAATAATTTGCAGGATTTCTTTCTCTGGGATGTGCACCTGTACCTGCGTAACACGTTTGAGAGAGGAGGGATACTATCACAAACGTGAGGACTGCAGTGTGGGAGTACTGGAGCCATATTTTGCACTTTATTCATTCATTAGGCCCCTTTATTGAGAAAATATCGTGTGCTTCTGTTAATAACATGAACAGAAAAATATTGTTGATTCTCTTTAAAATGGTCCATAATTGGCGATCAGTTTCCTCTTCAGGATAGGGTGATGCAAAGTTATGAACAAAAACTGTATTTTAAACTCACTCAAGGAGCGTGAGCAACAATAAAAGTCTAAACAGGGCAAGCGTCCTTCGCAGCTTCTCAAACCTTGACGATGTTTTGGCCAGCAGAAACGCAGAGTTCTTGAACGCCTCGTTTGTTTTGACTGTTGTTCCGACAGCACCTGAAGGCAACGCGCGGCTGTTGCGTCACGCGGCCGTTGACGTCAGCCATAACGTTATGAGCGCAGACAGGAGTCATGAAGCGACACATGTAACAGCTCCAGCCCTCTGACAGCAGCAGGACTTCATCTCTGCCCCCCCACACTGCCCCCGGACCTCACTCGGACCCGGCCTGCCGTCCTCCACGCACCGCTCGTTCACGTCTTTCCCAAACCGGACAGGTTTAGGGACCGAGCACCTCTCGTGCAGCTAACCGGAGTTAGCATAGCTAGCTTAGCTGGTGAACTTTCACCATCTCTGTTTACCGACGAAGGTTCAACTTTTTTATTATTCAACCGGCACGAGTTGAACCGGAGGAGCGGGACTCACTTCGAGGCTCCACACTAAGCAGCCTCCGGACCTCACGGGACCCCGTCCGAGCACCGGTAGCCGCTTTGGCCGTTAGCCAGTCCCGACTTCCTTGTGTCGTTTAAGGTCATTCCGTAACGCTCCGCCGGGCAGAGTTTGGCTGGTGTCGGACAGTGGCCATGAAAAGCCTCCCGTACTTCTGCCGGGGAGAGGTCGTCCGAGGCTTCGGGAGAGGGAGCAAGGAGCTAGGCATCCCCACAGGTGAGGTGGCCGTCACCCAGTGCAGTGAGTGAATATGTAACCTACGGAGCCTTAAATTCTGGCTGAATAGGTCCTTCAGTGGTGAGAGATGAGTGAAAACACATCGAGTGACAGGTTACTCAGTAAACATCTGGCTGGTAATTGATCACTGTTGTGTGGTCTGATCGACCTTTGAGAGGACAGATTAGATTTGGTTGTTTTAGCTGTGGTTTTACAGGAAAAGCTGGGAAGCTTTAGTTGTGCTGGTAGAGTTCACATTTTGAGGTTAAAGGTAGACCTGATTCCGACTTCCTGCCAGTGATGACCTCAGCTTTTTTTGTCATGAGTCATATTGCTTCAGTTGTGAGGAGGGTAGTGTGTGATCAAAACATACTGTTGGCAATAAACGTGCATGAACACAAGGGCGCTGAAGATTTCAGGTCAAACAAATATTTGAAAACATGCGGAAAAAATATGTTGTTCACGAAACCAAGAGTAAAACCAGCCTGTTCCAGCATCACTCTGGTACTCTGACACATCAGAAACCTGTGTCACCCCTCAGCATCCCTGTTCTCACTGCAAATCATTCAGTGGGCCACTGAAGACTTGTTTCCTCTAAGAATTAATCCAAAATGGATGAAAACGTTTGTGTTTATATAGTCTCTGTTAGGTAATGACAAAGTTCAGCCTGTTATAAAAAGTCTTCCTTACTTCATTTTCCTGCCATCATCTTTGAAGACATGTCACTGCCTTTCTAACTCGATCGTTAACCCGGTGACTCTGGTTTCCTTCCCTCGCTCTGACCTCCAGCTAACTTCCCGGACTCGGTGGTGGACCACCTCCCCTCGGACATCAGCAGGGGGATCTACTACGGCTGGGCCTGCGTGGGCAACGGTGAAGTGTACAAGATGGTGATGAGCATCGGCTGGAACCCGTACTACAAGAACGTTAAGAAGTCCATGGTGAGTGCTGCTGAGCAGCCTTGACTGCAGGCCGCTTCTGGTCAGGAGACAACTGTGTGCGACACGTCTGTTGACCTTCACTGTGATTAAACCGTGAACCCTCTCTGGGTTTCTAACCAGCGCTGGTGTCTAATCACTGGCTTCATGCTTCTCTTTTTAATGGCTTTGGATGGAAAATCAAACTTTCCACAGTGACACCACAATCTGAGGCCAAAACAGAGAGAGCTCATTGAACATTGGTTGCACATGAGTGCACAACATTTCAGGGTTTCCTCTGCTCGTGTTGTGTGAAGTGGAGCTCAAAGTCTTTCTCACACATAGTTCATTTGTGTTTTATGCAATTTTTAACTCTATTTTTCAGTGTATTGTGTAACCCTTTTTTGTCATCATAAAATGCTCCGTTTTGTTGTACGAAATAGAAAAATATTCCAAATGCATCGTCAAACTTCGAGCTTTTCTCCTCCCTCGTCCTCATCCAGACTTTGTTCTGCTCCACACTCTTCCGGTGGGGATGATTCAGCCACAAGTTTAATTAGATTTGGGCCAGTACTTCCAATTTGCCACCGTCATACTTGCATAAGCACGTTCATTGTGTACTGGCCTCTCAGCCTTTAACCAACATGGGTGACCTACACTTTTCAAGCTGCTGTTCTGCTCAGTTTGAGACCCATCAAATGTTTTCCTGCTGGTTCTACTCGCACACGATGAAAAATTCTTCCGATTTGAGGGAAAAACCCAGATTTTCTACTGATTTTGGCTAAATCTGCAACACGACCCATTCCAGATTTGATAAGTCTTTAAAGCCTTTCAAACTCTGTGATTTCATGCGTGTTTCTTTTATAGTGGGGGGGGTGGGGGGTGGGTTCTTTCTAGCCCATTTAATGAGGTGGGATTGTGCGAGTGTAGGGGAGGGAAAAAAATCAGAGTGGTTGTCAGGAGGGATCACGTTTCACCTCGCCATTATCTAACCTTCACACCGAACCTTTGATTTGTTTGCTTTGCTTTGGGGTTTTTTTTTTTGCAGCCCTCACGTAAGTAGCTCTTATAACAGCCGAGGCATGAGGCAGCAGGTTTTTGTCAGCAGTGACGGCTAAAACAAGACACATGGGGACTGGCTGCTTTTGGAAAGTGCCGAGTCTTTTGTGAAGTCGGAGCTCTTTGTGTCACAAAAGTTTCGAATCAGCAAGGTGACACACTTGGAGCAACACAGCTGAGTGAAAGCACCTATTGTGAGCTCAAAGGCAGGTTGCAAAGGTGATGTTCTTTATAATGGGATTTTCTTTGACAATTGAAACTGACTTGAAATTTGGCATTTTCCTGAACTTTATCGATCAAAACATTTGGTGCGACGAACAGGAAGCCAGGCAGTCAGTTCTGCCATGTTTGTGACCTTTTTGTAACACTAAATGTCCCTGTTTGTTATTTTCAGGAGACTCATGTGATTCACACATTCAAAGAGGACTTTTATGGAGAGGTTCTCAGTGTGGTCATGGTGGGCTACATCCGTCCAGAGAAAAACTACGACTCACTCGGTAAGACTTTTTTCACCCACACACACACCTCCTGTTGAAGCTTGAAGAGACAGTATGAATTACTCAGTGACGTCAAACTTTGAGAACGAGCTTATAAGAATAAATGCAGCGATTTGGTCCTGCCATGTGTTTGAATGTGTTTAATGTAATGTTGCTCAAGTCAGCATGATGAACCATGTAGTCATGAAAAAAAGTCAGCTTCAAATGTAGCCACAGTCAAAGGATCAGCTTTGATTATCGCTCACTCAAATAAAAAAAAAAGAAAATCTTCTGTTCAAAAGCGCTGGACTGAAGACAAACCCCACCTAGTGGGCAGAGGTGGCATTGTGTAATTGTTCCTAACTGCCCCTTTATGCTGGTATTTTGAAAGGTCATGAGATTTTTTTTTATTATTGCTTTTTTTTAATTGTTTTGTTTTTGTATCACAGTCTTTGTATCGTCTCTAACTCTGTCCTTGGACTTTTGCTTTGCTTGCTGAGGTTCATCCAAGGACGAAGGTTGCTTGGCGAGAGGCCTGCTTGCCTGAAGTCCTGGCTCAATGATTCCTGTTCAATGAATGTCTGACGAGTGGAATCTGCGTGATTCCTTCCAACTTCCCTGCTCTCACACGTGTTTGCTTTGTCCCGACAGAAGCCCTGATCGCAGCCATCAACAGCGACATAGAGGAGGCCAAGACGAAGCTGGAGCTCCCAGAGAACTTCAAACTGAAAGAGGACAACTTCTTCAAAAGCGCAGCCGGCTCTCCCTCTGTCTCGTCCGCCACCACCGCGTCCACGTCTCAGACCATCATGAACGGTCACTGACGGCTGGCTGCGTTTCAGCGCCGCTGCACTCGTACGCTTTTACCCCGGCCAGCATCACACAGAGGTCTCCATGTGCACACGCGGGTTTGTGTCAACATGCAGCCTTCATTTGAAATCTCTCTCAGCCGTTCCCATAGCAACACGTGGACACAATAGTGAACAGCCAATCCTCTTTACGGTACTTTCATTTTCTTTTATCAGTGTCTTTGTGGTAAAGTGTCGCTCAGCTTCATGTATGGTTTCTGTTGCTGCCATTCACACCATAGATTGTTTACTTATGTATATATCGCCCCGTTTAGTTCCCCTGATCCTGCTGTGCATTTTGAACCTTTTCCAATGAAGGCACTGACTCAGAAGCAGAGGGCAGGATGAGGCTGTAATTGCAGTCGGAGCAAGTTTTGTAGAGTTATGGACGCAAAGATGAACCGAGAAAAGGCCGCGACCTGAACACCATTGCACAATAACTGACTCAAGAAGTTCTTCTCTTCCTCTCGTCCTTGTTCCTTCCTGGAATGCCTGAAAACGAAAGTCTGGGCATTGTCACTGGGACTGTAAACACGGGTCACGTCGTCTGGACATGTTATGCAACAGTTGTGGCTGAATGCAAAGCGTCGGAGTGAAAAACGGTGAATAAAATGAGAGTTTTAGTGAGTTCTAGATTCTCCCCAGTCCCTTCCAGGTTACATTGAACCTCTCAGTGCGACGTGATCCTAATGTTCCCTTACAAGTGCATGAAACGAAAGAGCAGTGACTGAAGTCGAGGATTCGATGCATCGTGGAAATAACTCTTAGAATATTACCATGGACCTGGAGAGGTGGATATGTGTGGGTGTGTGTAGAGGTTAAATATTTCACTACGATGGGCCTGTAATGTTTGTACAAAACTGGTGATCAGAGGGATGAGCAGGTTACTATGCACACTGACTCACCTTCTGTTTGGTCATCGTTCCATCTGCCATCTTTACTGGTTATTCAGACATGATCTCACAGGAGGAGAAGCTCACAGGTTCCTTTCTGTGCCTTTTTTATTGATACACAGCCACTATGTTTGAATCACAAGGGTCCAAATTAGGACATGGACACAACCAGAAGTCGCTACTATACATTTTTTGTCCTTTCATGGAGCAGCAGAGGCTTATAAAAAATAGATATATGAAACAGTTAAAAAGGCCTTGAAGGAGAAACCCACACCTGTGTGTGTGTGTGCTGGCTTGTACCTCCTCCTATAAAGAAGAAAGGACACAGCAGTGTCTCAGTTTATCTGCATCATCTCCAGAATTATTTAAACTTAAAAAAAACAGTCTGTGATTTTGTTTTTTTTGGCTTTGATGTTTTTATTGTGTTATTTTAGATTCACTTTTATCGAGGGAAGTAAATGATCCCACTGCGTTTCATGAACTTGGACCTTGTGCAGCAGGAGCGTTTCCTACTCTGGTGGTTCTTTCATTCTGTTGAGATTGGTTTCTCTTTTTCTTTTTTCAAAGAAGGAAGCAGGACTGAGCTAAAGTGTGGCGGCGGTCCAATCTGTTGTAAACTGGGAGAGAGACAAGTTTGTTCATGTTTTTGTTTTTTTTTACAACAGGACGGCGCTCCAGTCGGGTGTTTTCTTCGTGGCAATCATTAGTTGCAGTTTACACAGGGACCATGGTTACTGCATGTAGATTCAACTCACTTCCTGTATTTTCCTTCATGTGTTCTAATTTAAACAATTAAATCATATCATCAAAAATGGAGTTTTATTTCTTCAACAACTTGAGTGACAAACACACTTCTTGAAAATCATAGAAAACAAACAAATGTCACAGAGTGAACTGGGAGTAGATATCATCACTGCAACAAGGTCTGTGACAGGAGAAAGATTCATTTCATGCTGCAAAGAAAGAGTCAAAAAACCACCGAAACCAAGAAACTTTCAAGAGCAAAACATCAAACCAACACAGACACACAAAAGGGAGCGAGGAGCAACCTGAAACGTATGTTTGCTCAGCAGTCGGGTCAGAGAACAGATGGACCAATCAAATCACCTGCACAGACTTCTCTCTGCAGGAGGCGACACGAGCTCGATGTGCAACAGTGGAGTCAAAACATGAACACAAAGGGAACAGAAACAAGATGGTGGCGATTTGTTCTGCTGCAGTTTATATTAGAAACCCTGAGAAAGCTTTTCCTTTGTAAACATTCAGCTCGAGAAGTACACCGCATTAGAAAACACACTGTTTCTCATGCAGTAGTTCCCAGCCCAGGCTCAGGGTCCCCGTTGGAGGGTGCCAGACATGATGAGGGGTCCCCGAGGCAGGAGATCAAACACACACACACAAAATACAGCACAGCGGCAGATCAAAGAGGTATGACAACAACTGGATCTGCTTCAATGTTCCTAAAGGTTTTACTGTTCCCAGTCTCACAACACACAGATTTGTGATGTGAAGATCATAAAGTTCATTAATTGGTAAATTAATTAACCTCTTTAAATCAAATAATGGAGACATTTTGAAAAAAAAATTAAATATCTCATTAAAACCAGAACAGGAGCTGACTTATTTTGAAATGTTGTAAGAGAAATGTGAAGTTATGATGTCTCTAAAGATAATGTGTTGATAAACAGTCATTGCAAAACATGAATGTGGTCATTTTCCTATTTGCCTGTAATTATTTCATCATTTCTTATTTCAGTGAAACCTTTTTCCTGGTTGACAAATTCGTCCAACACAATTTCAGGACCAGGCAGCCTCATCAAAATAGCAACAAAGGCACATTCACAACTATTCAGTCCTGTGCACGCACGCACGCACGCACGCACGCACGCACGCACGCACGCACGCACGCACGCACGCACGCACGCACGCACGC
>JAUESF010000012.1:10564745-10575696 GCA_032274765.1 Malacoctenus tetranemus | reverse complement strand
ACACACACACACACACACACACACACACACACACACACACACACACACACACACACACACACACACACACAGAACATTGCACTTGTTTGCACGCAAAATACGATTGTATCAGTGTAACACTACAGGGAGCCAGTTTTAATACACAGGCACCTTTTAAGCCTCAGTTACTCTAGTTTCAAAGGTAGTGGCAGTGTTTTTTCACTGTCACCTCACAGTGATGCAGAGTGGAGACGAACAACCTCCAACATTGCATATTTACCTTTTTTTTCTTGCTCTCACACTTTCTGACTCTTTATCCTCCATTTATTTTCCTCCACTTATCGCGGACCTGGTCACGGAGCAGCAGCCTCGATCTTTAGATAATTAATAATCTCTCGTCTGGAGCAGTGGTGTGTAGCTGCATCGAGCGTGGTGCGTATCGACGTGTGTACACCTATTTTGTGAGGTTATGCTCCCTCATGCTATAGTCCATTGTTAGCGATGCACCGTCGCTGTAGTCGGTTCATAAATCGAACAAAAGTCGGAAATTTCCTTTCCTCATGTCTGACGTGATTCGTTCGTGTTATTCGGAGAGAAACAGATACACATAAATCCCTGGGCCTCGCTGACCCTGCAGTAATCAGGGCCATACCGTGACCTCGGCTGACCTTTGACCTACAAACTGGGTAAATGTGGGCAGCGAGCAGCATGAGGTCCCCCCGAGAGGAGCAGACGAGCTTCAGCTCGCAGAAAAGGCACCGGCACGGAGACAGCCGGGGAGAGGAGGGCGGCGCACTCACAATGTACCACATACTGCTCCACTTGGCATCGTTGTAGAAGATGTTGTTTTGGGCCGGGCTGCTGAGGGCGGGGCTAGACAGCGAAAGGGGCGGGGCCGCTTTGTAATCCCTCTTGATCCTCCTCTTCACCACCTGCTGCTGTATCCACTCCACCTGAAACACACGATCACAGACGTGAGATAAAAGCAGCCGAGGAGGCTTTGAATCGCCACACACACACACACACACACACACAGTCGTGACACGAGCTCGCCGTGTGTCAACAGGCGGCTTCCTGCAGAGCTTCAGTGAGCGTAACAAGTGAAAGTAACACAAATTAAAAATTACACTGCCCCACTTTTTTCCCTTTCACGCCGATGGGATAATTATTCATCGTGCGTCTCTTGATCTTTGCCAAACAACTGTCAGAGTCGATCACTGGAGCGTTTTCCCTTGAACTCACTTGTTTTTCTACTCTGAGGGCAGAATGACTCACGAGATCTTTAACATTATTTCACGAGACATTTTCACTTCATTTGCATCCAGCTCATTTCGTAGGCGACTCCTGAGCAGCGCTGAAGCCGGCTACAGACGTAAGGATGCGGTTGCGTGCAGAGTGATCGGTCAGCAACAATGAAGCGCGTGTTTTTTCTACAAAGGAGTGTCGAATAGAGTCAAACATCCATCAAGCTTCGTTGTCAGCATGGATTCAAGTGAAGCAGCAATGTTTTTCTGGCACACGAGAAAGCCTGAAACGCACTTGTTACCAACAGAAACAAGCCACACAAGAACGAATGTTTCGTCAGTTAAAGACTGAAGAGCCGTACAGAGTTGGGAGCAAACGCTGGTGACCATTGGAAACATATGGAGTGAGTCCCAACTCTGTTTTGTTTCAGTTTTGATCAAGACAAGAAAAGTTCAGGGGAGAAAATGGAGGCAGTCGTCAGCTGTTCCCTCTCCCAGGAATCCATCGGGTTAAGTGCCACCGTCAATCACTCGTTTGCTGCATTTCTATTGGTCAGTAAATATCTGTAGATCGCAGCAAGACGCTTCATCAGAAGTTGTGTGTGGTTCGCTTCAGCCGGGCCCTGGCCTCACCTCACGTCACCTGGGATCAGCTCCAGCACCTTTAGATCCTTACACAGATAATTATAGATGCAAAAACTGCAGTTTTTAAGCCACTGCAAAAGGATACTGCAGTATAAGGAGGAAGCTCGGTGGTGTCCAGTGTTTTAACAGGCTATTTGGGATCTATGAATGTTGAGCCTCGTGTGTTCAGGCTGCAGCAGCTAAACGGAGCTCGTTTCTTCCCCCCTCTCTCTGCGCCGGACAGACCATCGCACACAGGCACACATGTGCGCCGAAGACTGGAGCGTCTCTCAGGTAACATCAATCTCTCAAATGTTATGGGCTCGCTTCGAGGCACACGGCATTCCTTGGCAGGACTCTCGCTCGGCTTTCAGACGGAATTCTTTCCGATTCGGAGATCCTCGTCTTTGTTGGACCCCAACACGCCGGCTGAACCGGCTCGCCCCAGAAGCCGTGTGTTTAGTCTAGCAGACGTCTGTCTGCAAAGGCTCCGTCCGAGGTTAGCGCGTACCAACGACGGCAACGCGGAGCGAAACAACTGGCAGGAAAGAAAGGACGGGCCGAGAAAAAAGGGACGAACCAGAGCTGCACAGTTTCAGTTCTGCTTAGCTCAACCTCAGTGTTTGGTAGTTTGATTTCGTAGTAAATGCAACATTGGTGAACTGCCCATAACGAGGAACTGCTAAATAAATGCCGTTAGCATTAGCTCACACCCACAGTCAATTGTTAGCACCCTGATGTTAGCTTAACCTCTCCACATATTGGCAGTTCATCTCAGCTGTTTGTTCCAACATCCCGATCACATCGCCTCTTCCTCCAGCCAGCATCAACTAGCAAACTCCAGCCACAAGGTTGTGAGTAAATCAGTCAACAGACCGATTTGCCCGGTGTTGACAGCTCAGCCCGCGTGTCACAGCAACACCACAACGATCCAGCTTTGCGCACACAAGCGGGAGCTCCGATTTACGGTGGGGAAAACACCCCAAACCCGGATGAATCCTGGCCCAGTCGGTGCTGGTGGAAAAGCCCCTCTGATGTAGGCTGAGCGTTCGTTTTCAGAGATGGTTCAAAGCCTGCCACAGAACACGGCTGCATGAGAAGTTACACAGACCAAGCAGGATTTCTCTTCACACACTTTTAGCAACAATGCGGACGAAATGTTGCTCGTTTGTTCGGCCTTGTCAGAAATATGCAATCCCTCCGAGATGCTGGCCTCAGCATCCACCGTGAACCAAACATGTCGAGCTGTGCACATCATGATGATGATGATGATGATGACAAAAAAAAAGCCTTCGCTCATAGCAGATAATCAATAGAATAATTTTCACTCTGCAGAAGAGAAGCGCGGCTGGCAGCACAGATTTCCAGCTCCGAGCAATCTGTGGCTGGAGAGAACAATGTCCAACTGTAAAAGACAAAGCTCCTCCTGCACATCAATACAGCTTCAGCAGAGAGAGGAGAAGAAAAGAGGAGCGATGGGAGGGAGAGAGAAAAAAAAAAAAAAGAGAGAGGAGAGAATAGCTGACATAATGACTGCAGAGTGATTATCTGGTCTCATGCACTGAAACAATCTGTCAGGCTCTCCAGAGAGTTGGAGAGCGAGGCAACAAGACAAGATAAGACGAGAGAAAGAGAGGCGATAAAGAGCTGAGAGGAAACGAGTCCCAGGGGAGTCAATAAAAAAAAGGAAAAAAAAACAGCGAGCTGTGAGGGGAGGAAAGAAAAACAAATAGCAAGAGCGACCAAAAGAGAGCAGGCGAGGGGAGGATAATTGATTTTATAAATAACATCGATTTAATAGCTCAAGTATGTAGCTCTTTATAGACGGTGAAGGAGGGAGAGGGACGAGAAGGAGGGGAGATGGAGTGCAGGTGACGTAATTTAATAACTGTGTGGATAGATGGAGAGAGAGAGAGAAGGAACCGGTGCTGAGAGAGAGAGAGGGAGAGAGACAGAGAGAGACAGAGAGAGAGAGAGAGAGAGACCCAAAAAGAAACCCAGCGAGGTATTTTGTTTCCTCTCATCTGCCGAGGTCTCAGCTCATTTCCCTCCAACTTCTACCAGGAGCGTCAGCGTCACAGCCACCGTTTACACACGCCATTAGCCCCGAAACAACACTGTCATCAGGAACCGTGTGCCAGTCTGTCGCCGCTAAACCGCTGGTGTGTCATTACAATTTGCATACATTAGCATAGCATCAGCCGCAATTTGGGATCCGCAGCGCGACTCTCTGGCTGCTCTCGTCCGTAACTCGGCAATTCAGAAGACGGCTGACGGAGAGCGAATCAGCCCGTCCTCGTGTCTCCACGCCGACATCGGTTCCTCCTCCTCGATTTGTGCTCCAGCTGAATTAAAACTGTGCACTAATAGTTCTCGTGACACTTTTTGCTTCACTGTCGCACGCAGTCTGAAGGAGGAGGAGAAGTCTCAGCTTCGACGCTCTGTGTGATCGTCAGCAGATCTCTGTCCTCACTTTCGTCCCGTCTGCTTTGAACGAGACGACCTGGAGTCTAACTCATCTACGGGGAACTTGGGACGTGTCCCGTCCAGTGACGGCCACACACAGGCACTGCTGTGCAGCTGGTGAAGATCTGCACTACACCAACAGAAAAAAGAAAGACCACACAAGGCATGCGAGGCATGAAGCATCATTCCAGTTGGACGCGTCCTCGGTCCAGTGAGTCCAAGCGGGTCAGAAAGCCTTTTGTAGCACGCTGTTTTCACTGAACACTGAGGCGCTCGTCTGTTTCAGAGAAACGAGGTCGTTTTGCTGTCTGACCTCCAATTATCTCAGGTCGCACTCGTACTATGAACATAATGAAATGCAGAAAAAAAGACAAATAACCAACGCTAACTTCACAAAACAGCAATTTGTCTCAAACTAATAAACATGTGAGTTTCAGTCAGAAGTAAGACTGAAGGTGGAGTTGCAACGTCTTCTTAGATTGTTGGTGTAGGAACACAATATTTAAAGGAAGTAAAACAGGAAGCTCCTGCTGTAGTGGTTTTTCAGCGAGCTTCTTTAATAAGTACAACGACATCATTATAAATTATTCCTCTCATCATAACACTCTGACCTGGAGCAGAACTGTGCAAGCCGTCTAAATGAAAGAGTGAAACATCGATTTATTTTCCTAAATGACACAAAATTAACATTAATATGTCAGACTGAACGTAGCCACATTGAAACGTCAATTTAAAGTCGTTCAGGCTCGTATATCTGATCCACAGGGGGCGGAGCTTCAATCACTTCCACTCCTCTACTTGGAATTAGGAGTTCGGGGGACAAACTGTGATGCAATCTGAGCAAGACAATAAAAAAAAGTTGTTTTGAACTCAAGTGGCGCGCGACCAATAAAAATCTAAATGAGTACGGAGGTAAAGTTGCCGAGGGAACGGTTGCGGGGGGGGGTGTTTACTGTATCATCACCGCTTCTAAACAACACTGCTGGTGGGATATTTACATTGATAGAAAAACAACTCAGCAGGGCAGAGCGCTCGTTCTCCTCCCAACACATTTCAGTTCTTTAATGCAGAAAATGTGCTTCCTCTGTGATGATTGGACCCCGTCTGGTATCAATGCATCAATACAATGTATGGACAGAAGTATCCAGACACCCGACCACACTGACAGACAGACTGACTCTGATCTTCTCTTCGCAGCTGTAAAAACGTCTCGTCGCCTTTTACTGGAGGGAATCAGCAACAGTCAGAGGAGGAGGAGGAGGAGGAGGAGGAGGACTTAGGAGGGCAGGTACAGATGCTCCTGTGTTCTTCATCCCAACACTCCCAGTTGGTTCTATCAGAAGGTGTCTGGGTATTTTTTTTCACCATACTGCGTCTTTACACAAGGCGAGGCAGCTTCGTTTATGCAGCACTCTTCAACACATAAGTCTGAGTGTAAATTATACCACATTTTCTGCAACATTTGTACCAATTCCTCACTTTTTCATCTTCATCCAGCTTGTTCTTCTAAAGTAGACGTTGCATCCTTGGTCAACCTTCGAGTGCTTCTCAAAACACTCATTGGAACATCCACATCAGCTGTGTGGCTCCTGCCGGGGTCCGAGCGAGGACCCCTGGTCACCGTCCATCTATCGCTCGCATCGTTTCTCTGCCAATTCTCAGAGCGCCTCTCAAGCGTGACCATCTACTGCTCACTTGGCTCCAGCCTGATAGAGCTTGATAATGATCTGTGAGCTCCCCTTCACCTGTGCCCCCCCACCACCACCACCACCCCCAGCTCACGCTCACGTACAGCATCACTACTTCATCTTTCTCGCCGGCTCCCGTTCATCGACTCTGGGGCTTGTTCTCCACAGATGCCCATTTCTCTCTGAGACAGCCTGTCTCTCACTCTCTCTCTCAATCCCTCTCTAGCCCCCCTCCCTCGCTCACTCACTCACCCCCCCACCTCCCTCTCTCTCTCTGTGTAAGGGTTTGCAGGTGGCTCTCGCTGGCTGGGTCAGTAACCAGGGGAAACTGGGGAAGAGTTCACTTCAATGGAACAAATGGGAACAAATTGATCCACTTTCACTGCTGTTTGTGTAGCGGTGTTTGAGCTGTAGGCTAAGAAGAGAGGAAAAAAATCGAAGCTGGTGGTTCAAGAAAAGTAAAACGCCAGAGGCAAGCGAGCAGACCACCCGCAGGACCCTCTGGACTGATCGGGGAAAGCAGCACTCGTGCACTCCTAAGTGGATTCCAGCATCTCCGTCCAAACACGGCACGCACACGGCCGCAACCTCTGCACATATGGTGCGAGCCGCGGCGGCGTGGCATGGCGCGGCCAGCTGTAGGTGGCCGTCTCGTGGCGTCCACGCCTTAATGGTTCACCTGCTAAACAAATTCAGGCTCACGCAGATCCAGATCCAGGGCGTCTTTTGTGGGTGGCGCGAGGCCTCGTGTCGGCTGGAAGTGAACCCGGTACCTGGGACTTGGGGGGGGGGGGGTCTCGTGGTAACTGGGTGGATTTAAATCACCCTGAAGGTCCTGGCAGGTACCTAAACTCCATCTGTGCTTCAGCAGCGATGCTGCCAGCATCCTCGTAGGCTTCATGTCTAACACCTCCGATGTCCTGCTCATCCAACTGCACTTGAAACCACAGAGTGCCTAAAGAATCTAGGCGCCTAATCTGATTGAGCCGCATTTATCAATCACATTAGTTCGTTTTCTTTGAAGTTTTTGAAACCCATTTAATCTGTCACATTGTCTATTTTTTTATATATGTTTGTGTTGAGAACTGAACAAAATAAATGTGTTTCTCTGCACCAACAAAATTTTAAAATTATTATCTTATTTCTTTTTTTTCTCTGGAGTAGAAAAGGTCAAAAATTTGGAGGTGGGTGGAAATTTTTGTGTTATATTTACTGGGTTAAAATAATTAAAATCCAAGTTATTGTAAGTAAAGCTGGTTCGACGCTGTGATAAAACCTTTGGAAATGTATATCTGTTGGTGATTCCCGCAGCCAAACGAATGGGCAGAGCGTTAAAGGGTTAAGTCTACTTGGAGCAGATGAGTGATGAAAAAGTCCCGCGAGTCCTCGGGGATAAATATTGAGCATACCTCCACCGTTCGAGCTGTTTATTATTTGGACTCGTCTGACCTCACCCTACTACGGGCTGAAATGTGTTCCACATGCCGGGACTTCTGGAAGCTCACGACTCGCCGGCTTCACAAAAACACAGAAATTTCATTTCGTCGTTAGAGCCGTTTTGCATTTCAGACAATCCCGGCGAGGATTCAGCTGCGAGCCGCACCTGGCACTCGGTCTCCCCGCACATGTCTGGATAAAATGACTCCAAGTAAACAAGAGTCTCGCTAAGTGAAACAGTCTGGAAAGCGCCGCGCTGCGAACCGACAACCGCGAAAGGCGTTCAGCGGTTGTTTCGCACTGCTAATTTCTGCAACGGGTTCAGAAACACAGAAGGGAGGGGGGGGGGGGGGGTAAAGACAACCACCGTCTGCAGTGCTGTAATTGATGCTTCCAGTAAATTGGAAAGTGCTGGAAATAGATTTTAGACAAAGCAAGACCAAGTGTTTTCTTGGAACTCCTGGTATGAATGAGTCACTGGTGGAAGCCGGCGCGGCTGCACAAGGTGCCAGCCGGGCGCTGCCAAGCACCAGGAGACAGGTTCACAAACGCAGGATGTCTTCACACTGTTTCCTGGGTGAACAGGTTTACAGGAACCTTGGTGCATTGGAAGCAATTACAAATCCCCAACCAGCATTTGGGACGGAGCCGCGCACGGTGACGTCAGCTCTCACTGCTTCAAATAACGCGAACAAGTCTCATCACATTTGAGCATCGGGCGAAGAAAGTGTTTCGATGTGAAAGCTACTCGGTGACGGAGAAAATGAAGTGCGTGAGCGACCAGACGGCTGAAATTGAAAGATAGAAATCTCATCACTGAGACGAGCAGGTGAGTCTGAGAGGAGAGCGGGACGGAAAGATGGAGGCGACGCCACGAGACACGAGGAGGCGTGACGTCTAAAACTGAGACGACCAGCAGAGGAAGGAAACTTTGCAGCAGCAGCAGCAGGAGCAGCTTCTGTCCCGATGGGACGTCCAACAACCACCTGGCAACTGATCGTCCTGAATATGGAAGCATCCAGAGAGAGAGAGAGAACCTCGGACAGCTGACTGTTCGAGATGAATCGTGCCGTCCAGCTTCCTCCTCACGCCCAAACTGAGGTTAGGCAGCTACAGAAGATAAACAGAGGGATTCCTGACAGAGACCTGGAGCTGCTTTCTCTGCTAGTTGCAGTTGTATCCTGTTAGAGCTCCAGCAGGAGCGTTGGAGAAACCAGAGGGCTGAAAGCAGTCCGAGAGATGACGTTGCAAAGGTGAAAAGAAGGAGAAAGCAAAGTAGTCAACATGAACATTTTCTGGACTCGAGAAACTTGCAGGTGATTCCAAACACCTCCCGTTCTTAGTCCTGCTCACTTTGAACTGGTTGCGCCCACAGTGATCGATAAAGCTTCATGAAAGGCACCAAACTCAGAGAGTGTTTAACGAGCTCTGCTCACCGCCTGAATAACGTCGCTGAAACATTTGCTGCGGTCTCCTCCAACTGGAGGCAGCGCTCGCAGAAGTAACGGCCCTCAGCACTGAACCCTGATGGACTCCATGTGTCTGGCGAGGAGCGGCCGACGACTGAGAGGCTCCGATTCAACAGTCTCAGCGCTCATGAAAGGACGAAGTGCTGCGCCGCTGCTGAACAACTATACAGTCGTGCATGTTTTCATAATCTGAGGATCTAGCATGATAATGGAAGGTGAGGTCATATCCACAAACCAAGAATATGCGTCATCTTGGATGAGTCCCGCAGTGCAATTAGTCATGCCTGAAGGTTTCAACTGCAAGAACTAGCTTGCTGCTAATTTTCCAGTAAAGAAAACATGCCAAGGATACGCAGGCAAAGGAGGGCTCGTTGGTCGTTATGAAAGAAAAAAACAAACAAACAATGGAGATAAATCTTAGTCAAAGTGCCCTGATAATTAAAAAAAACACACGTTTCTGTGTGATATGGAGGGTTTTTATCATTAAAATAATCAAATATTGAAGCAATCGCAAAATAAAACAGGTCTAATCTCTGCTTTCGCTCAGATTAGACGATCCCAGACACTCTGGTCTCAGTCTTTCGCTTTCTCAACACATGTGATCAGTGTAATGTTCGTAGACCACGAGTCAAACATTTCAACTCCTGGGTCACATCCAGACATTTTGCTGTGGACGGCACCAGACCGGGGAGGACACCCAGGAACCTGAAACGAAGACTTCATTCGCAGTCCGTCTTCCTCTGGTGGGCTGATTGTGGCTGCAGGACGCATGTTCACAACCCAGTTACACACACTTCTGTCACTTTACCAATGTCAGTGAGACTTTTAGGTTCTGCTGGTGCGAAAAAGCAGGAAGTGAGCGAGCCAGTTCCTCTGCGTGACTTTAGGAGGCGGTGCTGAGCAAACGGTTCGCCTTCATTAGCCAACAAAGGCAAGAAGAGCACACAGACAACACAGCTCACAGTTTTGTGTGCTCTGGGAGCAAAATACAAATAGTAAATAAATCAGCGAATCAGATCGTACTTTGTTGAAAGCTGATTTCAGATCTGCTTCAGATGTCGTGTGTTCTGGACGGCTTTGGGCCTGGTCCAGAGCAGAAAACGACCAGAGAAACCTGCAGGAGCTGGAAAAGGACCCAGAACCAGCACGCTCCCGCTCTCTCTGAGTGACCTTTCACCAGCCTGGAAGGAGACGCGCTCTTTGACCCCACATTCAAGTGACGGCACCTTGTCGCCCGCTGCCATAAAGTGGTAATCTGGGCTGTGCTGTGCGTTGCGTCGCCATGGTAACCCGCGTGCCAGCGAGGACGGCGGATGGCAGGGTGCGCCTTTTCATGGCACCGCTACACCCCTCTGACTCACGCGTACACAGAACACACACACACACACACACACACACACACACACACACACACACACACACACGGCTGTCATCATTACAAAACCTGATTGCAAAACATCATTAGCGGCGTGCCAGACCACGCCGCTGCCAAACTGGCCGTCATGTTGGATCCCAAACCCACCGACAGGTCTGCAGATTACCCAGAATGCAACGCCCCCGGTGGGGGGAAAACACTGACAGCTTCTTCTCGGCGCTCCTCCCAACCCGCGCCTCCTCCATTTAGTCGCTCTCATGCATCTTTCCCCCCTCGTTCCTTCGCTCTTCACTCAGCTCGTCTCCTCTCCTCTCCCGGTGAACCTCGCCGCTCTCATCCAGCCTCCCAAAATCTCAGCCAATCTCGGCCAGCTGGCACCGGGACGCGATCCTTCTTCCACCGTGGCACGGTGTCAGGCCCGAGAGGGCAAGACGGAGGGAGGTGGGGGGGGAGGGGGGAGGGAGGGGGAGAGGGAGGACGAGTTCACTGAAAGCTACAGTGAGAGGAGACGATAGCAGAGGGAGCCCGAGGCAGTGAAAGGGAATGACAGGTAAGGACAGCAGGTGAACAAAACAGGCTGAGTGGACCAGAACCACACATACACACACACACACACACACACACACACACACACACACACACACACACACACACACACACACACACACA
>JAUESF010000012.1:10542448-10554618 GCA_032274765.1 Malacoctenus tetranemus | reverse complement strand
TAACATTTAAAAACACACATCTTGTCCCAACAGTGTGAACTTCCTGTTCACTGAGTGACGCAGGATACAGATGGGAAGGTTTCCTCATGGGGATCCTCAGTGATCCATGTGGTTAGAAGTTAAAAAGAAGATAACAGCCCTCCTGTGTGAGCGAACCCCTGCGTCACCTCCGCACTGAACGGTACGACACTGACACCTCGTGGTCACTACTATAACTACACCAAGGATGTTGCCTGAGAGCGCTGACACTGAATATTGTTCAAACTAATGTGCTGCAGCTTATTGAGAGGTGGAGAAAAACTGGGCTTTTGAATAAAGAGTCAGAGCTGTGAGTGCCACACCCACCACAGAGGTGGACAAAACTAACTACCACCAGGATCAAACCTGTCTCTCTTTCAGGTGACTTACTTTGGCCAGAAATTAATCTTTTATATGCATGATTTTTGTTACTGTATCAAAAGTCAAGAGCCAATTCAAGTGAGTTATTTCTCGTGGTTTCGACATTGACACATTATTTGATGTGTGTCAGTTTGAGCCTATTTAAAGTTTGAAGCAGTTCTCAGAGAAAGAACCAGTCAGAGCGGGACTCTGGCGATGGATTCACTGTGATCAGGACCACCTGTGTTCTGCTCAAGCCGGGCCACCATATGGCCGACTGGCTTAGGAGACAGAGGCTGAGAACTGAGGAACGTCCACCAGATCACACAAAAGGACGAGATGAGAAGGAAAGACTAAAGATCTGGGGTCAGTTTTTGACACCCTTGATGGGACCAGGACCCATCATGGCTCACAGTCGCTCTCACAGATCAGGGAAGGAGCAAACAATGATGGCGAGCATTCAAAAGTTCGACAACACAAAACCTCCAGTGTTAAAGTGGACAAACCGTGTTTTGGATCATTAAAAAGTTGATGCCGTCCCATGGTTGTCTTTGCAACATGACGTACTGTTGTCAGGAAACAGAAGACAACACCTTAATAGAACCACACAACACTAACAGATCCTGTTTCATTTATATGGAACAGATACAACCTCAAAAAATGCCTAAACGACTGTTTTTTGCCACCTAACGCATCACTTCATAGCTGAGGATTCTTGTGATCCGATGATTTTTTCCCCATCTTTACACATCATCTTTTTATGAGTTTGGTGTCTGATATGAAATAGTTTGAAGCACCGAAGCAGCAACGTGTAAACAGATAAATGACCAAAAAAAAACCAAACAGAAATCACACAGACTCCGAAAAAGAGGTCCAACTGCTCAGAACTTTATTTTGAGAGAAAAGAGGGTTAAAATTAAATTAAAATATAAAATTTAGACGGGCAGGTCTGTCTTTAAAAGGGAAGGTGTGGACACAGGGAGAGCAGGCAGCCCTGCAGAAGAAGAGAGAGGGGGGGGGGGGGAAACAAAGCTACAAAATGAATTTCAGGGGGGATGAGCCTGGCCATTCAGGAGGTCATGTATAAAAAAAAAAAAGAAGAGACAGATGCATTAGTTATTAGAAACCCCACCCCCTTCTGAAGCGTCCTCATATGCAATCAGTGCTGTAGCTCTCTCCTTTTACTTTTCTCCCCCCCAGGAACTTTTTGATCATTTAATCGACTCCACTCACTCACTCGCTCGCCCTCTGTCGTCATCGTCTTAATCTGTCCCAATGTAACATCTTTTCCTGCAGTTTTGAAAAAAGTAAACAAAAAGTCCTTCAAAAATAAAATGCAGCAACCACATTTCATGTTCTACTATTACATATACAGTATATATATATATTTATATATAAATACATACATAAATATCTTACATGTACAACCAATTTTGAAAAGGGGGGAGGAGAGAACCCAAAAAGTTATGAGGACTTGTGGAGGTGGGGGGAGCAGGGCGAGGAGGCCCGGGGTTGCTCATTGTGAGGGTAGTGTGTCTTTCTGTCTGCCTTTTCCGTTTAGCTTCACACACACGCGCGCGCACACACACAGCCTTTTTCGGGGATGGGGGGGGAGGGGGGGACAGGATGCATTCCTCAGTTTGCCCAGTAAGGGGAGCTGCCATAGCTGGACTTGCTGCCTTGGCTTTTCTGCTGCATGCCACTGGACTGATTGCGCTGACCAGGACCACCCTGCAAACAGGAACAACCCCGCTTAGGAAACACTCGACAACCACAGAGGTTCACACCAAGTCTCTGAAGGATAAAACAGGGGGTCTGGAGAACCTCCGTTAGACCCCCGCCCATGGGCACGCCATCTACCTGTCCGTCCTGTGTGAGGTGATGGTGCAGCAGTTGGGAGTGGGGCTGTTGGTGCGGAGGCAGGATGTGCAGGAAGGGAGCAGGGCCGTAGCCAGGCGCCCCCGCGGGGTTCAGGGGCCCGGTCCCCCCGAGTGCAGAAGGCAGGTTGAAAGGCGGCGGCGTTCCCGTGTGGAAGCCCTGCTTGTCGAATGACTGAGGAGAAGCAGGAGGAGACAGAGAGAGAGAGGGATTAG
Organism: Malacoctenus tetranemus; assembly: GCA_032274765.1. Classification (NCBI taxonomy): domain Eukaryota; kingdom Metazoa; phylum Chordata; class Actinopteri; order Blenniiformes; family Labrisomidae; genus Malacoctenus; species Malacoctenus tetranemus. The sequence continues at coordinate 10,552,147 of JAUESF010000012.1, read as the reverse complement.
GACTCCAACAGAGAGGAAACCACATCTGTTCCCTGTGAAGTGGTGAAGAAATGCTATGGGAAAAACTATGCTTTGTTCAAAAAGTCAAGTTTAATGAATTGAATAAATCATGAGCTCAATGTCAATCAGAAATAGTGTTCTCAATGATGAACCAGGAAAAGACACGGAGTTTGATGTCTGTTTTCACAACAATCCGTCTCAATTGTAAATAAAGACATAATGCCGCGTTTCATACAGAACACAGGAGCTCAGATGCAAAGACGCGTCACTGAAGAGACCAAATAACTTCTAATTTCAGTGCAAGTGTCGACACTTTACACTTCAATCTGGGGAAACCAACTAGGAGTCTGTCTGACGCAGCCATAGTTCAGCCAAGGCTCAGAAGGTTCCGGCTTATATCTTGTGTCAATGAAGTAATATCACAAAGTCACACAGCCTCACACACCTGTGATTTGCTGTAGATCGAGCCTCCCATGTCAGGAACTCCACCACTGGTGCCAGATCCCGACAGTCCTGGAGCTGAGAGGAGAATGAAGGAAGGCAGAAGAGGAGAGATCAAGAAAAACAGTGGAAGGAAATAAGGGAAGGAAAGGAAAGCACAAAAGAGGGGGGGAAAAACAAGGGGTTAATAGGAACGACTGACAACGGCCTCACTACGCTGCTGACAAGTAGCTGATACGCAACGAATGCCCATTTCCACAGTTAGTAGGACGGGGGCCAGCCAGTAGGAAAAAGCATATTAGGCGAGGAGGTGCGGAGGCTTGGAGCACGCGTTCCTCCACCCTTTGGCACGTTCCCAGCTACGGTGCACATGAAGAGTGCGGTCACACACACACATGCATATACACACCTTTCTCCTCAACACGCTTGACTGGAGTCTCATCTGCAATCGTGAGTAAACCCATTTTTCCCACTGGAAAAAGCCCACTGACTTTGTGTGTGTGTCGTCACAGTGTGCACACGTGTTGTGCGTGTACCTTTCCCTGGGCCGCTGCCCGCTGACTTGGCCTGCGACTGGGCAGAGCCTCCGTACCCTGCCTTATTGTAATCCCCACCATGGGCTTGAGACAGGTCGTCAAAGGCTGAAGGAGGAGGAGGAAGAAAAGAAGAGTAGAAAAAAAAGGGAGGCAGAGCCAGCAGAGGAGAGGGCGGGGGGCGGGGGGGGGGGGGGCGGGCGGTGGAGAACAGATTCCGTGAAGAGGAGTAGAAAAAAGGAGGAAGATGAAAGGAGAAGAGAGAGGGGAGGGCAGGGGGGGAGAGAGAGGCAGTAAGGTAACCTGACTAAAATGGCAGCTGTGTCTATATTGAGCTGTGTCCAACTTCAGCAGGGGGGTTTGAGCTATGCATGCAGCACAAGCAAAAACACACAGGCCCAACTCCACACGCACATGCAGCATTTGGATGTATAAAAAGCTGAAAGTGTCCTTCTCCTCCCTCCAGATTGTAGTGGTGGAATTTTCTCAGACATGTTAAATCGATATCATCTTCACAATATTCTACTTTTTCTTTTTTTTAACTAGGCGTAAAAATAGAACTTAGACGTGTCGAGTCGATGATTGGTGACACGAGGTCATGCGGATCTATCCTGGTCTCACCTGTGCCATAAGCATGCTGTCCGTAACTGGGCTGATGCTGTTGGTGGTACTGATTGGAGGGGTTGGCCAGGCCCATTGTGGGTTGCTTGGCTGAAGCAGGTGGCACGAAGACCGTGGGGCCGTACTGGAAGGCAGACGGGACTCCGGGCACACCAGCGTAGTACGGCAGACCTGAAGGATGAGCAATTACAGCAATGTTAGCGCAACACAAGCAGGTTTAAGTTGCAACATCTCCTATGTATGAAATAATTAAAACAGGGTGTGAAATTCGGCAGGACCAGGCGTCCTGGATTGACCGCCATGGTCCTGGTGAGCTCTGCTCCCCCACCTGTGTATCCGTAGCCAGGGGGCAGAGGGGGGTTGAGGAAGGCCTGGTTCTGCGTCTGCTGACTTTGACTCTGAGCCTGCCCCTGTCCCTGCGTCCCGGTCTGAGGACTCTGCTGGGCCTGCGACTGCACGCCGGCTGTCGAGAGGCTGGTGGGAGGAGCTGGAGAGGACGAGTCGTTCCTGCCAAACTTTGTTGCCTCACCTGAAACAAAAGGAGGAGAGGGAAAGACACAGCTTTAATTAAAACACACCAACATGCTCCATGATGATGATTAAGGAAGCCTCAAACAGCATGAAAAAACATGAAGGTAAAGTCCGTCTGCATTTGAACCCCGAGTTCAAGATAAAACCAGACTCACCAGAGTATGGATTGTTGGCCAGGCCGTCTCTTCCAGGCATCGGAGCTGTAGCACCCGGGAATGTTACACCATAGTAGTCCTGCATGTGGACGGAAGCAGAGCCCATCAAACGATGACCACTGCTGTTCCTGGCTTGCTGCAATTTTCCTCAGCACACATTTTGGCTTATTAGGAGCTACAACAAGAGGAAGTAGACTAATGTAAAAAAAAACAAAAAAACATAAAGCGACTAACTCACCAAAGGAAGTCGTGACTGCAGCATTTGCAAGTCCTCATATCCATAGATCTGCTGTTGAAACAACAAGAAAAAGCAATCAATTGGTGCCATGCGGACGTCTTAATGATAGTCACTGATGCTTAAACACCATCCTTGTTTTGCCCTCTGAGCTTCATCTTATCTTTAGACTGTTACTTTCTGGATATCAAACTTTATTGTGAAAATCAAGAAAAGAATAACTTAAGATAAACAGCCAATGTAGCCACATGCTAAAAACTGTGGCTTTTAGGGTTATGCATCTTGAGAGAGCAACAGGAGTCATTCAAAAAATGACATTTTAAGACCTCAAAAGTTATTTTGCCACTAATGTCTGATATGTTTTATCAAAAGAAAAAAAAACAGACTGACTAAAAGAAAAGAATCGAGTCAGGGAAAAACCAGTTACCGGGTAAGCAGGAAGCAAGCCACCGGGGCCCATGATGTACTGGTTGGCCAAGAGAGGCGGGACCCCCTGAGCCAGGTTGGGGGGAGCTTTACCTGGGAGAGAAACAATTTACTGTCACTATTTACAATTTGTAGAAAGCAAAACTAAGTCAAAAATAGCAAAACACACTCCTCAAATGAAAAAAAGAAGTCAGTGTCTGTGTCGCGGTGATCAGGACCTACCAGAGGTGGTGGTAAGCAGGGGTGCGGTGCGGCTGCCTGCAGCTGAAAGTGTGGCGTTTGTGCCATTTGGGGTCAGTCCTGGCGCTCCGGATGGATGGAGACCGTTGGATGCTGAGCTGCTGACAACTGGAGGAACAGACGGGCTGGGATTGACAGCTTGGCTGGATGAGGAGGAAGAGGAGGAGGAGGTAAAGGCATGGAGGCTGCTGCTGCTGCTGCTGCTCTCCTCGTTGCTCATCTGTGAGAGCAGGACACAATCAAAAAGGTGAATGACGTTAGATCCTCTGACAGAACTTCACTAGCATCAGAACAGAACAGTGTTGGCTCACAACAGTGCCTACGTTTCGCTTTGAACTACTACTAAAACACAGGCCCACTTACCACAAGGGGGGAATTTGTTGTGAGGGGGGATCCAGACGAGTGAGAACTGCTCACATGACTGCAAAAAAGGTAAATACATTCTGTTGACACACTTGAGTCTGATGAAGCAGTGGAAGTAAATTAACTTAAAAAGGACAAGATTGGAGGTTCAGTCAAAAATGATTCCACACCACAGAATTAGGATATGTGCTTGTAACCATCATTATCTCCACACAGACGTTCAGTATCCGTCCAAAAGCAGCTCTGACCTGCTCAGTGAGGAGATAGAAGTAGAGTGGGATGGTGTCACTGCAGGAGACGGGATGTGGTGGGCCGGGCTGTCACTCGTCATAATGGGAGACTCGGTTTTCACTGCGCGAGATGATGATGTAGCTAGTTCAGAGGGAAAAAAGCAATGTTTAGGAGCGGTTAGGCAGAAAATCCTCATCATTACAAGTGTATAAACAACTAAAAAACGCATTTCAGCTACTGATCAAACTGCAATCTAATAAAGTTTGTTACTGATATGAAGCTCTCGCAGAGCAATCGTTTCAGTCTGTGGTTCCAGGGGAAATAGGTTGGTAACTTTGATTCAGGCTACAAAGTTCAGAGTACTTACTATCCTGTGGGCTCTGAGTCTTCATGCCACTGAAGCCATTCTGCAGGCAAGAAAAGTTGCCATAATTTAATCCTTTGAGTTTTGAAGTTACTTTAAGAACTAATGGTCAAGAGTAGATGCTTCATTTCGTCATTTGAAACTAATTCAGGTAAGAAAAGTACACTTACTGTCAGTGGCCCACCAGCAGACGGTGCGACATCTTTGCTCTGCGAGAAGCCCAGGTGAGGTGGCAGGGTCCTCGGGCCGCTGCTCTCCACGCGACTGGCTGTGGTCGGGGCTGCAGAGGAAGGTGGAGCCGCTGCGCTGGGAAGACCGAGGGAGGGCGAGGGAGTGGCACTGGGCAAACCCAGGGAGGGTGAGGGGAAGCTGGGGTCTGACACAGCTGAGGGTAAGCTGCTCATGTGCTCGCTGTTCAGGAGGACAGAGAAATGGAGTTTAGGGAGCTAAAATGAAAGAGACGCAGGTTCAATACATTTATAAGGAAGAATATACCACAAACAAACCACTTCTGAGCAGCACTGAGTGCTCTCCCTCCATGCTCATACTTGTGCATCTCCAGTGAACAAGTATGTACATGTTAGCTATAATCCCAGTGACAACATTCAGTGCTCTGTTTGTTTCACATCTCTATCCAAATGGTGCATCAGTTATGCGACCTTCATGCCGCCTTCCTATAAACAGCCGAGCGTGCGGGCCCACACACCTCACAGCTCCTGGCTTGGAGAACAGGCTGCTCTGTGGCTGCTGCGTGGGAACGGCAGAGGCAACGGGCATGGCTGCTGGAGCCTGAGTCGCCGCCGTGTGCTCCCTGGCCAGCTCAGCCTGTGCCATGTCGACGGCTCCGCTGCCAGCCTCGGAGCCAAAGTCCAGAGCGCCAAACTGCACATTCAGACCAGAAATGTCCGCCGAGCCCGGCATCTCCACTGCTGACGAGGGAATCTAAAGTGGACAGAGAGGAGAGAATACTGAGTGGAGCAACCCGATACGTTCAATCATTTGATCTGAAACACGTTCCAGGAAAGTTTTTAGATGGCAGCTACAAGTTGGCAACTGTGTTTCACTCAGAAGGTTTGTGTCTGCACAAACCATTATGAGAAGCAGACATGAAGCATTTGGATCTGAATAATGACGCAATATATAATGTGAAAACAACTAGACTCGTCTGTGGCTGCCAGAACGATGAAAGTACAAAGCTGCAGGTGCTACAGTGTGTCCCAGGTCACCCTCTACCTCACCTACCCCTGACACAGAACTGGTTGATGAGCTGGCTTGACTTGCAAAGCATGTTAGAGCAGATACACAATTAACAGTCAAGTGTGTAGCTTGCCGTACAAGAAATATGGCTCTTGTACACATCCATGGATGTAATTGCCTCCCCCCCTCTGAAAAAAAGCAGTTTACAGAAGAGCACCTTTGAGGGAGGCGGCGCTCTGCGTCTCTGTGTCTTCAGCTGCCGCTGAGGCGCTTCCGTGATTGAAGCCTCCAGGCCCGGCAGCTTCACTCCTGGAGAAGCGCCATCTCTCACAGGAGCAACAGAGGACTCGTGGCCTGCAAGAAATATGAGCCAACATGCTTCATGACTAACAAGAAATGTAACAGCGCCTAAATGACTGGGACTGTTTATTGGACCGTTTACAGTGTCTCCTCGGCTGCAGGCATGGTGCAAACTCTAAAACTAGCTTTTAAAATGCCATCCCAAGACAAATAAAGTCATGTAAAGGATCATGTAGCACAATTTTGCTGTTGCCAAGTTAATCGTTAGGACTACTGAGTAAAAAAAAAACAAACTCATAAGATATGAGAGTAGTTTTTTGTGCCACATGGTCTGTCGCACAGGCTTTCACACCTTAGTGAGACACAGTGTGCCGCTGTGGTGCAGTCCTACCTGGAGGTGTGGGAACCTGTGGAGCATGTGGCTGTGACAGGCTCAGAGGCTCTGTGGTGGGAAGGATGGAGGACTGTTGCTGCCTCTGAGCCAGCTGGCTGAGCACTGCAGATGGTTCTGGCTGAAGCTTCATCTCCACTGAAGAGAGACCGGGACACATGCATCAACACAATGCTGCCCATCACAGAGTTGAATTAAAAAGACAGATTACTGGACGCAGAAATGGAGCAAGACTATCAAGACCATTTGGTGAAGTGGAAATTGAAATTCAAAAATTCAAGTGAATTCAGTCGGTTGCATCCAAAAAACTGTGATACCGAATCCCACTAAATTTGCACACAACACCCTAAAAAGGCAGTTTTTACCATCTACTGTTTCAGTTAGATTTTCTTTAGGTAATGCCCATGGCAACAGTCACCTCATAGCACTTTGCATCCAAACAAAACAGTCCCACGTGAGCCTGCATGAGGACGACATCACCCTACCTTGTTGGGCAGTGACAGGGCCGTTCTCCACCCTCTGGGCCTTGATCTCGACTGAAGGAGACGGGGCAGGCGCAGGACTTTGCATTGGAGATGGCGCCGTGTCTTTGGAAATGGTACTGTTGCTGGTGGTGGCCAACATCTGATTGGCTCGCTGACCGAGCCGGGGGCCGTTGAGCTGCTCAGATGACCGGATGTCCGGGGCAGGAGTATGCTTTGGTGCATTCAGAGAGCCAAAGCCAGAACCAAGGACTGAGGACTGGGAGATCAAGAGGAGACGAGCTGGTGTAAAAATACTGCAATATATCATGGATGAAGACTGTTTTTACACCTATGCAACAACCCACGGCCATCGTGTCAGAGAACTCAACTACTTTCTAATTTCAATAAAGTAAACCAACACTATTTACATAACTGCTGTGTTGTTTGACCCATTACACTGTTTGGAAATTTCGTCCTACAAAATAAGGCTCCCAGTTTTTCTTTCTTTCTGCATGTTTACATAGAGATACTCTGTGGACACAGGCCTGAGGCCTGCTGTCGAAGGGTGTCGTACCAGTGCAGCATGTGCATAGGTGGGATTTGCAGAGGCGGCATGAGCATAGCTGTTGGCTGTGGCGTGTGCGTAGCTGTGTGTTGCAGTGCGTCCGTTGTGGTGGGAATTGGTGAACACCAGGCTTTGGCCTAAATCCTCCGCTGAGGGGCCGTCGACTATCGCCCCCAAGTCTGAGTCCATAGAGGCCACTCCAGTTTTAGGCAGTAGGCCAGCCAGGTCCACACTGAGGACAGGAGGACACAAGAGGAAAGAAGAGACGTTTAGCAGGAAGGACAGAGTATATTGGGAAAATGGCACAGATTGAGAAGTTCTTTTAAAAAGTTGCTTCAAGTACAAAAGGACTTTGCACAGGATGCCTTACTTTTGTCCAGGTGTGATGTGATTTGTTGGAGCAGAGGAGGCAGTGAATACTTTGGTCTCAGACAACTGTGCAAAGAAGCAGGGATGAGACAGACACGACACAATCTGGTCACAAAGTTGCATTAAAATCATCTTGTTCCAAGTGATTTCAGGGTTCATCTCATCACCCAAAACCCCTCAAACTCTGCATTATCTTGGATATTAATGAGCTATTAAAAATTATGCCTTACATCCTCGGTCCAGTCTTCTGAAGTCCAGTCTTCCAGATTGCCTCCCCACGTTCCTTTAAACGAAACAGCAGCCAAGTTTATGAAAGTCTGAGTTTAAGAAATGACAAGCTTTTTTTTAAAACAGCCGAGGAAATTGGCTCCTAAAAGGGACGTCTCCTCACCAGTTCCCTCAGCAGGATCGTTGCCGTCCCCCTCCCACTTCTCCTGACGAGCTCCAGAGTTAGCGGTGTAATCAGCAGGATTGAAGGTACTGAAACAGGCAGAGGGGAACCTATCAGGTGTTTTGTTATTCCAACACAAAACACCAGAGGCTTCCTTAGTGAAATGAGGAGACTCAGGAGTATGTTTTTCCTCCTCGTGAGATTAGAGATGTGTGCTTGTAAGTATCACAACCTGGATTTGTGTTTGTTCAGCCCAACAGAAGTTGGACTGAACAAATACAAGCACGCTAAGCATGTTTTCTTACCCCATCCCCTGTGAGGAGAACCTGTTCCCACCAGCTGCCCTTCCTCTGCCACGGACTCCGGCCCCTGAGGACAAAACACGACAACTGAATCAGCATTGATGACTATTAGCCCTTTTTCGGGGGGGGGGGGCTTCAAAACCCATTGCAGCAAAAGATCAACAACACATTTATTATAGAAGTATTGTTTTGATTGACCCAGCTTGACTTTTTTAAAACAATAATTTACTGGAGCATTAAAATACAGACAATCTCGCAGCCAATAAAACAGAAAAACCAACAGCACTTCTGTAGTGACACCACCTTGAGGAATATAACAACTACTGTCGAGAAATCCATTCATATTCGACCCTTGAACACAGCCCACACCCACACATTTGATCAGCTGCAGGGACTGAGTCATCCCCACTAGAGCTGCACGATCTCTGGAAGACACGAGACACTGTTGGTCAATATTGCGTTAAGTATTTATTTATTGCAAGTCCACAGAAGCCCTCTTCCTTTTTAAAAGGAATGGCCTCATGGCAAATAGACACGCACAGTTTATCACTGCTCTGTCAATCTATTGCAATATGTTTATTGTGCATGTTGGTATCGCAATGACAAGAAATTTAACATCGTGCAGCCCTAATCCCAACGTAGTGCTTGCTACATTAGGCTTAATATTGTTCCACGACTGACCAAAACAAGCATGTGGCTCAACCCTGTGTGTAAAAACAGAAATGAAGTCTTTATGGAAAACAACTTTAGTTACATCTTCGACTATCACGTAAAGTGAACTTTGTATGTTGCTGTCGTTTACCTCTGCCTCGACCCCTACGTCCACGGTCTCCTCCTCTCTCTCCAGGAGCCACTTCATACCCATTCTCTTCAAGGCGACCTACAAATGAACAACAAAACCAAAAATAAAGCTCCAACCTAACCAACAATCACCTGGGAGCAAAAACACTATTCAACTGTCGTACATTCAGCAAACATTTGCAGAAAAATACCCAATCCCGAGTCCTGACAAAGAGCTTCCTCACCTTCGCGTCCTCGACTGATGCCTCTGCCCCTTCTGTTGGACCCACCACGTCCACGACTGGCTTCTTTCTCCCCTCCTTTCTTCTCCCTGCTTTCCTTAACCTCTGAGGGTCCTCCTTCTTTCCCAAGACTACGCTTCTTCCCTACAGTCTCCCAGGAGTTCTGACGGAGGTTAACGAGAGAGTGATGTTGAGACACAAAAATGGACTATTGCTTCTGACCTTCACATAATACAAGACTTGAGAATTTGTGATGTGAACACAAAATAAATAGCAATGTTTCATTTGGTGAGTTTTGGTGCTCTTACTGTGTCAGAGGTGCTCTCCAGCAGGAAGTTGATGGCTTTGTTTACATCCTCGTTGCAGTCATGGAGGGCGACCACACACTCATCTTGAGGCTTCCCAGTTACCTCGATCAACTGTGAGAGCAAACGAAATAAAGACCGAAGTTACAATGCGTTGGATTGAAACTGACCAGGATTTAAACTTTCTGTCAAGTATGAAACTGATAAAAAGCTCAATAAATCAACACTGGGCACAAGTTTAAGGTCTAGAAAT
>JAUESF010000012.1:10524092-10542348 GCA_032274765.1 Malacoctenus tetranemus | reverse complement strand
TTAAACTTTCTGTCAAGTATGAAACTGATAAAAAGCTCAATAAATCAACACTGGGCACAAGTTTAAGGTCTAGAAATAAAGAAAAATTTGTATTTTGCATTTGCATCTTTCAGGAGTAATTAAAGAGCTGATAGTCAAAAACTCGTCATGCCACTGAAGCAATTTTCTCTGCGATTTCTAAATAGGTTGGTGTTGAGAGTCATGTTGGAAAATGATCTAAAAAGCTATAAAGTAGATACCTTACATAAGGTTTTGTGAGACAAAGATGGGGTCCAAAACTTATAGGATTGAATACATGACTTGGCGGTGGCGAGTCAAATGTAAACTTTTTCCAAATGTATATAAATCCAGAACTTTACCTGTTTGACCTTGTCCTCAAAGTCGGCATCATTTTTGTCGTAGATCACTTGGGCTAAACGAATCTGTTCTGCTGTGGCCTGGTGAACAGCGAGAGAGCGAGAGAGTCAGGAACAAGTCCCACTGGGCCACGGATTCGAACTTGCCACAAACGTTGACTAGAACAAACCTGGATCTGTTTCTGGGGCTGTGGTGTTTGTGTGGTGGTGAGCAGCGTTTTGTCACGGCTCCCTCTGACTTGATTGCTGACCACTGAAGTCATCATTTACAGTATATACAAAACAATGTATGTACAAAATAGAAAAATCTGGAGAAAGATAAAAGAACAGATCACAGTTGAGTGACGATTACAAACCGACTTGTTTCCTTATCAGGATACTGTACATTTTTAAATAAATACTCGATGCTAGCACTGTCCACAGAATGCAAGCCGACTGAGATTCAGTGTTGTCAGGTATGCAATGTAAGACTATAACCCCCCCATCTGTCGCTCCCCACATCCAGTTAAAATTAGCCAGTCAGGAGGGGCAACTGTCCGGGTGTCATCTTTCAACCCACCCTCAGGCTCCAACACAAAAACACAGCCGGTACACAACGGCACACCTAAATTAGTACCCGAAATTTGACGACACTTTCGTCGCCTCAGACGCGGGTATACAAGGCCAAGTTTTAGCCACAAATCACCCTGTGATTCCTGGCAGCAGTGGTTAAACGTGGAAAAAAAAGCACTGAGGCTGATTGAGAGAGCGACGGCTGATAACACCACAAACTGCCAATTTGCCAAACGAGATCCACCGGTTGTGATCGTGGTGTTAAAAACGAAGAGCAGGCTGACGTGATCTTTTCGCGTAAATCAACTGTGCGATTACAACCAAATATCAGATTATGCCGCTGCCCGAAAGCGACGCGGCGTCGCATTTAGGAGGGCATTGCAAAAGCTCGACGGACTTGCAAACCCACACTGGCTAACGTTCACTCAGGTCAACTAGCTCGGGAGTAGCACTAGCACAGCTAACTACTCGTCTTTGTTCCGATCCACACACGGTCCTCCAGAGAAAAACATCACGAACTGTTCGAAATCCATCGACGGCGCCATCACACGACGAATTATGTTTTACGATGACTTAACTGGCCGCAGTTAAACCCCAGGCGGACAAGAACAGAAAATAAACAAATGTACCATGAGCGAGGACCGTACCCTTTTGTGTGGACGAGCTAACGATGAACGTAGTTGAGCTAATGCTAGCAGCAAGCTAACAACTGAAAGTGTGACTTTAAACGCTTCATACTCTACTCATACTAACAACACTCCATCTGGATGTATCTATTTTAAAAGACGGAGAGTGAGTTGGGAGAGTTGAGGGTATATGTGGAGCCCGTTAAGCTACGACAAGTATTAGCTGCATGTGAACGGGCCGTTCGCAGACTGTCGGTACAGCGCTCAAGGCACGGATACAACGCTGGCTAGGCTAGCGAGTTACAGAGTCAGCTAACTACCGAATGAAACGAAACTTTTGCTTCATTTTAACTATCGGCTTCCCTCAAATGATGTAAAACTACACAACGAGGCAGCCGAGCGACTGAATCGGATTTTATTGGACACGGACACGGAGAATTTCTCGTCTTTCTGTTACCTGCTAACACGCTTCGCTCAGCCAGCAGCAGCAGATGCTGTCACGTGACCCACCGCGCCGTTGTTCAACATTGTGAAACTGGAACAGCCAATCTAGTCCTCGCAAGCTTGTCACGTGGTGCGATGGCGTACACGACGTGCGCGCTCACGCCGGGCAGCGTGCCTTCCGTGTTTGCAGTCAAACAACAGGTGGAGTTCATTTACAAAGTTGGATGCTCCAATTTTCAACGTCAGACGTTACAATTGAATTCCGGGTTGTGCTTTGTTCGCATATTTTTCAGAAATACTTTGAAATAAACAACATATTGAGTCACATGAGCTTTGAGGCCGGAGTGTCTTTAAAAGCTCCCATTTAGAAACAGTGTCAAATGACCATAGAAACATATTCGCCTTCTTCCAAAATGTACACGTGGGTCCAGAGGTTTGGGAAGGCTACATCCACAAATCTGATTGGATTTGTATTAAACAACAATCAACAATATCCATACACAAGAAGTTACCACAATCTTTATTGCTCAAATAAACAAATCAAAACACAGATCACAACATATTCAGTTAAATCTTTAAATATCTGAACTTCATTTGCCAAATGGAAGTCGGCTTGGCTCAAAATTTTCAGTGACCTTACAAACACTATTTAACGTAACACTTGAAAAAACTTCTGTGCTGTTAACATCACCTTTATAACCAAATCACATGTTAAGAGGGTTATTTCAAAACAGTAGCTGCCAATGGTGTTGAGTCAGAGATATAATTAGACAGACAGTTTACAGAGCTCAGATGATGTTTGAAAGTGAAAAGTCAGTAAATCTTTAAAGCCTGGAGCGAGTTTTATAAAAGGGACAAAATGAAACCCAACTGTAAAACTAATACTGAGCCCCACTCACACTCAAACCAAAACTAGGAAGACTTATATTGTAGTGTATCATAGATAAACCGTTAAAATCCATTCACATAAAAAAATGCCATAATTCATTGGGCTGTATGGATCTATGTATGAAGTGAAAACAAGGCCCAATAAGCAGGGTATGATTGTGTTTTCAATGTTGGTGTCAGTGGCTGGACTGGACGGTCTTCAGATAAGGCCGCAGCTGAGCTCGCATGTTGTGAACACACTCAGCCTTTTTCTCCATGATCTCCTCCAGCTTGCGTACATAATCTCCAAATGTCTGCGAGACAAGAGCAATGAGGACAGTTTAATCACGTGACCTCACTATAAACACTCAACTGACAGCTCAGCTTTTATTCTGACCATGTCGGGTTGTTGGCGCAGAAGCCTCCCCTCCTTGTGACACAGAGCCTCCATCTCTTTCAGCTGCTCCCAGTGGGCTTCGACCACGCACCACCTGAGGTTAGATTGGATGAAAGGGTGAGATTTTTTTTGTCCTTTCATCAACCAATTAATACAGTTGGGAGAATCATAGTGCTTACTTGGCATGGTCAAAGTCGTCCAGGGTGAACAGCTCTATTGTCTGTCTCACTTGCTTATTGCTGATGTGTTCCTGGCCTTCAAAGCCTGGAGCTGTGTTCAGCTGAAGGGACATTTTTGAGTGGCAGCAATGGTTTGAGTTGCTAGAGTGACACTTGTTCGGCGCTACCTTCACCCGGCCTGGGACTCCTGCTGCCAAGGGCGTTGTTAAAGAAGCTGGAGGGTTTTTCAGGTCATTGTGTGCAGACTCTGCTGCTGCTGCTTGCTTTGCATTTGTCACTATCCTGTGCAAACTGGGTGAACCAGTGTTGGTTGGAAGCGGCGCAGCCTGGGGCCTCTGATTGCTTTCTTCGGGAGCTTCAGTCCTGCCTGCACGACATAGAACAATGTTGACAAATCCAAATCAAGCTGGCAAACGAACATAACTGACGTAGGCTTACCTCTTCTGCACACTCCTGATCGTTCAGCTTGACTTCCAGCGGTCACAGAGTCAGATTGGGTTGAGACGCGGGGCTTCATTTCAGGCAGCTCCAGAAAAGACAGGTGAAAATTTCCAGCCTCGTATTCGTCAGCGTTTCCCTTCATCTTTACACATGTCAGATGATCGCCTCCCACTTCCTTTCTTCTGCCTCCTCTGCTCTCAGACTCAGACTGGGAGAAGGAGCCGTAGCTGTTGCTTCCTTGGAGGGATGAGGTTGTGGCAGCTTGTTGGTCCACTTGAAGCAGGGAGATGCTCAAAGGCTCTGTGACGCTGCTCAGAGAATCTGCATTGTCTTGAGGTAAAACGGCTGTTTTGGCCTTCTTCATATGAGGGGGGTTTGCAGAGAGTTTATAAGGGGGCTTTGGAAAGTCACTGAGTGTGATGGGTGTAGAGAGGCGTGCTGTAGTGTCACATGAAAGTGGCTTGTTGTCCCTGTGATTACTGAATGGCACCGATTCAGAGGTGTTGTGCAGCAGCAGATGAATGAGGTTTGCTTTGCATTCGCTCTGCTTAAATTCAAGTGAGGCGTCACTGAGTTTGCCTGAGGTCAGGAATGTGTCTGCGTGTCCTTGGGCTGGGGAGAGCGGCCGTTCGGCAGGAGCTTGCTGGGGGTGTGACTCCAAATGAGGGCGGCTGAAGAGACTGCTGCTCTGAAGAGACGCGGGTCTGTGGCGGCCAGCTGCTTCCTCCTGCTCACTGCTCCATCCTCCATCGGTGGGACCATCTGAGGCATCCGGCCACTCCACACCCACTTCTCCTCTGTCCTCTGAATCATAGTTGTAACCCACTTGTGAGTCTATATTGGTCACGATTGCACCTGTCATCCCAGCTACTGGATCGGCCTCTTGTGTAGCCCCCCAGGCCAGCCTCCTCATCCCAGCCGTCTTTTTGTCCCCGCCTCCTTCAGACGTTGCCCCTTCAAACCTATCTGTCGCACTGTCTTGCTCACATCTTGTTTTTCTACCTTGCTGGACAGCTCTCCAGTCTCCAGGAGCGCTATCATCAACAGCATTGTTACTACTATAGGCCACAGAGTGTTCAGTTTGTAAATGAACCTCACTGCCTACAGGCAACTGTCCTCTGTGGCCCTCGACCCTGACCTCACCCGTGGCAGAGTATGTGTCTAAAATCTCCTCCAGATCCTTCTGTGCAGACGCTGAGAGACAGGAAGGATGAGGAAAAGAGGACGAAGCAGCAGTAGAGCCGGAGCTCAGGGTGGATGGAGAGAAGTGATGGACGGATGAGGAAGTGGTTGAAGGGATAAACTGCTGCAGCTGCTCGTGATACCTCCTCAGATGCATCTTTCTCGCCTCGTCAGCTTTTTGGAAACCTTTCTCTGGGTTTCTCTCCGCTGTGCGTCTCGTGTCTCCGATGGTTCCGACTCGTTTCCTCAGCTCGGTCCATTTCCTGTCCTCTCCACTGCCCACTTCCATGCTGCAGTCCTGCTGCACTTTCTCATTGCGGCTAAAATCAGACTCTGTTTTAGTTTGAGATGAATTCTTTACACGAGGGACTCTCTCTTTCTGCACCACACCTGAGATTAGCAGCTTATCCACCGGCTGTTCCCACGCTGGCCCTGCTCCGGCGCTTTGCTCACCAACGGAGCAACGTTGTGGATATAAACACATTTTTCTATCTATTCTTGTATTTTTCAGAGGACTAGATCCTTTCCTCCCACTCTTCTTTTCACAGTGACCGATGGAGCCTCTTAGTGGGTTTACACTCTCAAGTCCCACTTCTTTTCTGTCCATTGGTTTTGGTTCCTCTCGACACCTGCTGCTCTTAGGTGTGGAGCAAAAGATTGTGTCCCCCTGTAGTAACCTTGCTGTAAACGCAGTAATACCAACGTCCTTGTTTTGTCTCCCTATTTTTGGCTTTTGCGGAGGGCTTTTCCCCCGGGTGCCCCCATTGCTACTGCTGCTATTGCTATTGGACAGACTGGGTATGTGAGAGGGTGTGGTCTTGTTTTCGCCTCTTCCTCTCAGTCCTCTTCCCTTCAACTCTTTCACCCTATAAAAACACGTATGTAACACTTCAGGAGCAGCTGTCAAATATTTGCCAAAATTAACATTGTTTTGTGGTAAATGAGAACAATAAAAAGCATTAAACAATAAAAAATCAACACATGAAATGGTTTGGCATTTACAAAAGTCTTACCGATCTGCATATCTCAGTGTGTTGAGTGTGTGCTCGGTTGCTGTGTGTCCAGGTGAAATGTTGGCGATCATGCATGTCATCGAGTCACCAACGAAGGAGTCTTTCAAAACCTGGAGACAGAATTAAGTCGCTCATCACAGAAAAACACAGGCGTGTTTTAATGAACATGTCTGTAAACTGTGCTCTCTTGAATCAACAGTTTCACACCTGTGTGAGTTTGCTTTGTCTGAAAGGTGTGTGCGACTGCTCTTTATCGAGGGAGCGGATGCATTCTTTGAGCTGAAAAACACTGACAGTTAGAGACAACACAGATCTGTGAATGTCGTTCACTTTAGATGGGACTTCACAGTGTGTGTGGCTCACAGCCAGCAGGCTTTGGTTGATCTCAGCTCCTTCCAAACGGCTCTGCCTGTCCGGCTCCTTGCTATCAGATGCTCTCTCACTTCCTGCCAAGTCCACAAACCACATCCTACACGCACAGATACAACCCACGAGTCTCCTCTCAGTCATTTCACGGGTGATAACAAATAACAGTTTGAGCGACATCTTCAGCCCTTTGGGGAGATAAAACCCGTCACGTGCGTCTCACCTTCCGGCGATCTGCTGCTTTTGATCCCTGAGCTGAATCTGAAGCAAGGCATGAGAGCGAGATGAGGATGGATTCACACCGCTCATCCCCTGAGTGCGCACTTCTGTTCCCTGCTGGATCACCTTCGGCACAACAACAAACAAACTTCTTTTTGAGCTGTACAGCTTTTGAGTTGCAAATTGAAGGACTCTGAATGCTGGACTTCTGACCACAACACACGCTCAGAGTAACACAGCACGGACGTGACACAGTTTGTAAGGAAGTCCGACCTCCAGCAGGGCGCTGACGGATTCCACTCTGACATTACGTAGTCCTGAAATATGAACCACCTTCAGTCCATCTTCCCTGGCAAACAGCCTACAGGAGGAAGGCAGGAAGAAAGAAGGAGCTTGAGGTAGATTGGAAGCACATCAGGGAAAGTTTCTCATCTACCAGATGATTTAAATCATGAATGATTCATTCAGGAAACACTCGGGTAATAATCAAAATACACTTATTTTGAATTTTTTATAATCACACGATAACCATGGCTGCTTCAAAATGAAACTCACACACACCTTTTCCTGTGGTCCAACAGGTCGTACAGCTGACCACAGTAGATCTCAAAGAAACTGACGTACACCTGCAGAGCTGAGTGAGTGTGTGTGCTGGAGAGGAACGCGAAGATGTCTCGAACGGCCAGCGCATACAGGCCCGGCCCCCCGGGAGACGAGCCCAGCATGGTGTGAGTCTTCCCTGCACCTGTCTGCCCGTATGCAAAGCAGGTGGCACTGCCTCTGTACACAGACACACACGCACACACGCACGCACACACACACACAAGTACAAATATCCATGGATTAGAGCACTGACAGAAACGACAAAAGTGAATGATTTCTCAGACGGGCTCAAATAGATGTCACGATGCCAACGTGCACTCCATTCGAGTACCACAGACCTACCCACTGAGCATGTGCTGCACCAGAGGATATGCAGTGCTTCGATACACCTCCTCATTAGAGCTCTCCTCTCCAAAAACACAATCAAAGTAGAACTTGTGCTGTTGTGACGGAAGAGTGAAAAGGAAAACTGCTCAAGCAAAACTAGGAAACGCTGGCTGGACAAACTGAACTGCAGGAGATTTTCGTGGGACTGTGCTGTGCTTGTAGTCTACCTGCAGTATGTACTGAGTCAGATCTACAGCCTCTTTGCCTTCGTGAACCACCACACAGGCTCCACCTGGACTCGTCACAACGTCTGCCTCTCTCTTCCTCCTCTCCGTTCGTGTCAGAGGCCTTTTCCTGACACAGACACTGATGCGCTGCTCTCCCATGCGCCTGGTGAGGACAAACAAATAATAGTCAAAGTCGCAAGAAAAAGAACGCAGGAAAGATGCTGGTATGGAAATGTGAGGCAAATTTCACACCAGTGGACGTAATAACAGAGAGAATGTAATTTGGTTGATCTCATTTGAGTAATCTCTGTATTGTGTTTGTTTCAGTACATGTAAATAAAGAAGTGATTTTATCGCTGAAGCCTTTGAGTGCAGGAAGCAGGGCAGCTGTGGTTGACAACGCAAACACACAGACACTCACTTTCTGTGTGGAGACGCAGGGACACTCAGAGGCAGTCCGTAGTTGTAGCCAGCTGTTCTTGCCGCTTCGTAAACAGGCGTTTGCTGCACCATGCGTCCAATCGAAGCATTTCTGTCCAAATCTGAGCAAAATCTTTGGTTCCTGAAAAGCACTTTTCCATTTTTATGTCCAAATGTTTTGGTTTCAGAAGTGTGCGGCGTTGCAGACCTGAGCTTTGGATTTTGGAGTGACACACACCTTGACGGTAATCTGTCTGTAGGGTTGAACAAGGAAAGTCCTCCTGTGATGTCTGTCGCCGTGCTTTCTGTCATATGATGATCAGATGGGAAGCTATAAATACCTGGCACGAGCTTGTTTTCTTTACAGTTACGGACCACTGGACATCCATCACGGGTATGACTGGTATTTCTATTGTTACTTGAATGAAAATGAACAGTATCCTCAGGATGAGACACACGCGTATGCTGACGATCTGGCTTTTCGAAACTGAAATCAAGACGTCTTCGAACGCACAGTTGTCCCGCGAGAGCTTCTTTCGATCCATCACTCGCATCTTCATCAGGATTCCCACGAGCAAACTCAGAGATCACTTCAGCGTAGCCTCCATCAGCAGCAGTGCAATCACAACCATCACCGTCATCCTCTTCAAGGCTGTCCAGGTCCAGACTTCTTATCAGCTGGACCAAATCAAAAAGCCGGGTCCTCTCCTCAAGGGTGCGGACCCCCAGGTGGGGGTAGTCCTCCATGGTAAGTGCCGAGAGGTGGGCTGCACGACAAACGCCCACTGAGGTAAACCTAAAGGAACAGAGATTGAACATACATACACAAGAACACGAGGAAAGCGTGCGTGTGAATGTCCTGTAGGTGACAGTGCTTACCTGGCATAGTGACACTGGAGCCCAACTGCTCTGAGACATTCATACAGGCCGAAAGTCATTTCCCTGGTCGTTTTGATCCTTCACATCTCTCCTCCCTTCCTGGGAGTTGTGGCACGTTAGTCACTGAAACTAAAAAGCATGCAAACAAACCATTGTACTGCAACAATAATGATGCACCAGCAAACAGCAGCATGCCTCTGCTAAGTCACAGTGTCCAAAGCCACATGTTGTTGTCTGTTTCGCCCCTCTGAGTGATTTCAGTCAAAGAGCTGCAGCCGGTGATCGCTCACTGTGGCGCTACCACCGCGCTGTGCTGCTGGTGGCGAGCACAGCACGGGACGGCGCCGGTATGATGCTGAAATCTGACACGGGGTCAGGATGGAGCCGGGGCAGCACGGTGCAGCCGGCACATGTCCCGTATACCAGCAAATATGATAAATATAGCGACCCCAGAAAGCAACTGCTGGCTTCTACAGTAGACTGGGGGGCAGCTGCAATGGGCCCACTGCATGGCATGTGAGGCTTCCTCCACAAGCACAAAAACAATATCGGGCACAGCAGATGGCAAATGCCTCCAAGCATGTTGGAAGTTTTATCCTGTGAGGGTCAAGATACTTGTGTTTGTTGAAAGAAATTACATGTGGAAATAATAAAGCATGTGTATTCTATTCTATTTTATTCTATTCTATTCTATTGGTTATTATGGTTCATTTGACAATCGTGTATCTTTGAAGACGTTCATGATCTGGGACATTTTTGATGTCAGATCGGTTTATGACATGTTAAACAACAGTCACGCTCGAGTCACAAGCATCACCTTATTAAGGTTAATAGAAGGAACTCGTTTTGGAAACTGAATTTATAGCTTTTTTTTACGTACCTACTGAAATTTTTATTTTCGGTTAACTTCTCCAAACTGCACTTCTTCAAGTTATAAAAGGGAGAGGATTTATCTTGAGATTCCTCTTGCAAAACATGGGGGATTTCGCGAAATTCAGATGAACAAAGTATGTTTGTAGGTCCAACTCAGTGGTATTAAATTGACAACTGTCTAAGTGCGTTTTGGTCTAAAATAAGGGACATGATATAAATATTATTGACATGTCAGCAACAGCAAAGAGCGACAATCCTCATGCCTCTCATGAAACAAGTCCTGTAAGTGACTGAATGAATTAATCTCTGGAAAAATAGACACTTACCTGTTTTGCAGCCCGGATGTTTGAGCAGTAAAAAACAAACAAAAACATGGGGCAAACAGTCCGCGGTGTTTAATCCCATAAAGAAAAGTGAACTGACAAAATGCATGAATATTTCACGAAGTTACTAACTCGAGCAGTATTACTATTTCCGTACACATGCGGTGTCTCCATGGTGACAAAAACGGTTGAGGAAGGGCGCTTTCTATTGGCGCAGCAGCAGAAACAGGATCTGTTCTGTTCTCAGCTTCTCCAGACAATAAAAAAACCTGCTACCGCTGTAATAAATGCTTAGAGACCACTCGCTCGGTGCAGTATGAGCGATAATCCCCCCTGAAGGCTTAATACCAACCAGTGAACCCACTAAGACATAAAGCCTCCCCAGACTGAACCAGTAAGACACTTACTACCACAGGCTGCACTACTACTACATGATAGAGCTGACATTTAGTGCCTTATTTATCATGTACTAACCACTCGGCTGAAAGATAGACCTATGACTGGGCACTAATCAATAACTCATATCGTCTTCAGAACAGATCACGCAACACACTCACAGCTGAGTGTGAAAAGAGTTTTCATCGAATCACCCAAATCAAAAATTCTGGTTTGACAATGTCCTAGAATAAAACTCAGGAGCAATGTCACTATTTCTGCTGGAAAGTAATAATCATACTTCTGTAGAATAACTCAGCAGCCTTTTTAAACATGATATTATTAGCTTGGATTAAACTGTTGATATGTTATACTTTTATCTGTCAGATTAAAAAAAACTCACAAATAATCTATAAAATTCAAACTATCTGTGGAATGTGTTCACTTTTAGGGCGCACAATAAATTGGTTTCATCACATGTTAAAATATTAAAATAGACCAAAATATTAAACACCATCAAGAGTCCTGCGTTCAGTGAGTATTCACCGCTGATTAAACACCACGTCAATCTGCTTCCTCTCTCTGTCTCCGCGGCCGCGCGGCTCCCGGAAGTAGCGGTAGGCTCGTGAACGCGCAGCAGTTTACACGGAAACTGACGAACGAGCCCGAGTGAGGCCGAGCAACAGGTGGGCGGGGTTTAAAGAGACGTTTCTGCGCAACCTCGGCCCCCCAGTTTTTCACAGACCCGGAAGTGGAGTTGCATGATTAAAGGGTGTCAGTTCAAAAGAGATGAAGTTAAAGCACGGTGTTATCGTGTGTATTTGTAGGGAGGCTTCAGTGTTCCGCCCCGGTAACTGTGAGCAGTCATCGCCTCCTTCGACCACCAGCGGGAAGAGGACCAGGATCACCCCGTGAGCCCCGCTGCTATGACAACCAGGTACAGATGTGTTGGAGGCGTCGGTCGGAGTGAAGGACGGATGCAGGAGTAAAGATGAATGAAGTTGGCATTGTTTCTGATTTGTTTTCGCATATTATTCATGTTCTTTGACATTAAAACAGCAACAACATTACATTTCAGTATCTCACAGAAAACTGCAGTAAGAAGTCCTCAGCATGTCCTCCAATGAGGAGGCTTCGCAGGCCTCCTCCTCAGCCTCCTCCTCCCTGCCGCCACCTTCCTCCCACTTTGTTGGAAAGAAGAGGGATATTGTGAAGGCCGGGCGCCTGACCAAGCTGGTGAATGGCTGCAGAGATGTGCTGGTGCTGCACCATGAGGGCCAGCTTCATGCGATGGACACGCGCTGCTACCGTAAGATCGGAGCGTACAGGCGTTTGTGATGAGAACGTCCTTTAACTCCTTGTTTCTTCGACACGCTCAGGTTTAAAATGCCAATTGTTTTTTCACCCACAGATTCAGGAGGCGCACTACAGTTTGGAGACATTGAGGTGAGTTTCCAGCAAATGTTTTTCTTTTGTTTGACAGAGGCGTGCATGTTTGTAGTGCATTGGACGTCCATGTCTGACCCTGTCACGCTGTGCCTCCAACAGGAGTTTAATGGCCGGCTGTGCATCGTCTGCCCGTGGCACAAGTACAAGATCACGCTGGCAGAAGGGGAGGGGCTTTACCAAGCCGTGGACGACCCCAAAGCCAGACCGATGAGGACTCACTGGCGCTCCAAGGGCGTCAAACAGAGAGTACATAAGGTCACCGAGGTCAACGGGGACGTCTTCGTGACGCTGAACGACAGCAGTGAGACCATCGAGTCCGACACCTACCAGACTGAGAGATACAGGAGTGTGTCAGTCAGAGCCCAGCCCAGAGTCCACCCCAGCTAGGTGATGGACACCATGGACCTCCTGACTTTGCTGCTCAGCATCCTTCAAAACTTTAGAGACGGGTTCTTGAAAATGGGACGTTTGTCTTTTTTTATTCCAGTTTAATAAATAAAGGATTAGAAACTTCACACTGTTGTTTATAATCAAGCACGTCACACTTTTTCCAAAAATGTTTCGATGTGACTGATGGTGCCTCTGTTACTTGTTTTAGTAATAACAGAAAAAGCTCTCTATGCGCTGCATGATTCAATATATTTCTCGCCACTCGACTTTCTTTACAAATTCAAATCCAGCAAATAAAATCCGATCACACAAACACACCTGTGGAAAACAAAGGAAAACATTCGAGTGACTAAACAGAACTGACGCCAGATGGCAGCAGAGCTACACGATGGTCCCAGTCTGCGTGAGCAGCAGCAGAAGAAGAAGAAGAAGAAGAAGAAGAAGAAGAAGAGCGGCGCCTCCTGATGACGTTTCCTAGACCTCGGTGTGATGGATGAAGCTTGAACAAAGTGGCAGCTGTTTATTTGTACCGTACGTGTAATTCCACCTGTCTTATTCTGTTGTGCACCGTGCGGATACTTGGACTTTAAAGCGGGTTTAGTTCTGAGGACGTGTTTATGACACCTTCCATTTGAAATGGTAAGAAACGGCTGATAAAGCTCCAGGGGGAAACTAACTGTCCGCGATGGCGTCAGGTACGTTTTATTTCACTAAAGTTCACTCAGATGGTTCCGCAAAACTGAGACCACTTACAGCACAAGCGTTTGTTTGTCTGGCGTGTAAAACGAATCCGTTTCTGTCCCCGCAGAGGATGAAATCAACCTGCTGGTGATCGTGGTGGACGTGAACCCGATCTGGTGGGGCCAGCAGGCTCAGAGGGAGCCCGAGGTACTCACTCCGTCTGCAGCCTGAGCGCCAGCGCAGCTCTCGGACGTTGTCCTGACGCTGCTGTCTCCTCTTGCCCCCCCCCTCCCCTGCTCAGTTCACCCTGTCCAAGTGTGTGGATGCAGTGATGGTGATGGGAAACTCCCACATGGCCATGACCAGGACCAACAAGCTGGCCGTCATCGCCAGCCACTGCCAAGACAGGTGACCTGACACAGCTCCGCTCAGGCAGGGATGGTTGAGACGCGTTTTTAACCTGAAGTGATGGAGTTGAACTAATATTGACTTCATGGAGTTGTTACAGCTCATCATGGATCGTACCAATGTAGTGTTATCACTTCCCCTCTCTGTCCCCTGCTCCCTTCGTTCCAGCCACTTCCTGTACCCCAGTAAGAACTGGGGGGCTGGGGACTGCGGTGCAGATGACGCGTCCTCCAGCGGGGACGGAAAATATGAGCTCCTGTCTGTGGCCAACAACATCATCGCCGACGAGATCAGGAACATCATGTCGAAAAGTGAGTTCAGCTTTGCTCAGTGGTGCGTCTCGCTGATGTCAAGCATAGAAAGTTGGAATACAAAGATGGCCGCTCAGCTATGTTTCAGTGACTCTGGACTGTAAAGTGTGTGTGTTGTTGCAGCTGAGGTGAGGGGAAACTCAACAGACACCTTGTTGGCCGGCTCGCTGGCCAAAGCTCTCTGCTGTATCCTTTCAGTGGGAAACGCTCAACATGTGTCTTTGTGACATGATGTGGGTTTATTCAAAGTGTAAAATGTATGTGGAAACTTGTGCCTTGTATAAGTTACAAGTTAAATATGTAAGTTACTGAATGTGCTTGTATAATTGCTCATAGTCACAGGTCACAGGTTGTTTATGCCTCTTTATGTTGGACAAAACTGCTGCTGAAGACGTGTTACATTTTTCTTTAACTCTGTGATCGTCAGATATTCACAAAGTGTCAAAAGAGTTGGAAGGTAATTTCTTTTAAATATATATTTGATCATCTTCAATAAATGCTGTTTTTTTTATTGAGTTCTCGAGTGTTTTTCCTTTTCAGTTGGACAGGAGATCAAGTCCCGGATCCTGGTGAGTCCTGAATACTTTCACTTCTCGCAGGCGTCCCGGTTTCTCTTCACCGGACACTGAACCGTCTCGTCTCTGCTCCTGGACAGGTGATCAAAGCAGCTGACGACTGCGCCCTGCAGTACATGAACTTCATGAACGTGATTTTTGCTGCTCAAAAGCAGGTACACACATAGTCCTCACCCCCCCTCCCCTTTATTAGTGCCTGTTTTTAGTCACCATCTGACTGAATTCTTCTCTTTGTCCTTTTAAACCCAGAGCATCCTGATCGACGCCTGTGTGCTGGACTCAGACTCGGGTCTCCTCCAGCAAGTAGGTTTGAACTGCCGTTCTGTCGCACAATGACTCGACTCCACAAAGGTTCAGTAACAAGTGCGTCGGGCCTTAACGTGGTGTCGTCATGGCAACGCGATGTCGTTTCTATGAACTTTCCTCAAGTTTACAGATGTGGAATTGAGATGTAGATTCCCAGCACAGCATGATGATGACACAAGACATAAAACAGGAAATCTCAAAGTCCACCTGGCGCACACACTGGATGACATGACGCGTTTGCTTTCAGGCGTGCGACATAACTGGCGGCTTGTACCTGAAGATACCACAGAAAGTGGCCCTGGCTCAGTACCTTCTGGTGAGAGCGCAGCTCGGGGTCTCTCCTCTGCCGTTCTGTTTTTGACCACGTAGCCACTGATGTCGTGCGTGTCTGGGATGTTTCTTCCCTCAGTGGGTGTTCCTGCCAGACAGTGAGCAGCGCTCACAGCTGGTCCTGCCTCCGCCTGCGCACGTTGACTACCGAGCGGCGTGTTTCTGCCATCGGAACCTCATTGAAATCGGCTACGTGTGCTCGGTTTGCTTGTCAAGTGAGTGTCAACGCGAGTCTTGGGAAACCTGCACGGTGAGCGGTTCCCTGTCTGAGGGCTTGTTTCAGAAACTGTGGTGATGTTCTCTCTCCTCTCTCCCTTCAAGTATTCTGCAACTTCAGCCCCATTTGTACAACATGCGAGTGAGTCCTGTTCTGGCTGATTGGTTCAATATGCAACACCGTCAATCCTACTTTTCTTGGCATGATTATATTCTGTTGTTTTCTAGGACTGCCTTTAAAATCCAGCTCCCACAGATGGTCAAGCCCAAAAAGAAGAAGCTCAAGCATCCCTCATGAGTATTTTCCACTTTGTAGTTCATTTAACTTTTACTCAGAGTAAATAAATAGCGTTTTATTTGGTAAAGAAAAGCTTCTGTGGGATCTTCGAGGTGCCCTGAAGGCCAGAGGGCTCCATGACGACACTACGTTCATGGAGGTGGGATCACTGTCGCCATCGGAGACGCATCATTTCCTTTTCCCAGGAGGAGCTCAATCGATATGAACACTTGCTAACAAAGTGTGACACTTCAAACTGCCTGCTCTGTGTTCACAGCTCCTCCCCCTCCATCACTACTGACAGAAACTGTTTCTTTCTGAAAGATCGTTCACAACTTTTGAAAAAATAAAATCTTGGAGTCTTTATGTAATTTTATACAATAAAACATGTGCTTGTTTATCACACGGTGTGGATTTACAAGTGTTTTACAATCATGTGACCCAAGAGTGTCTCGCATAATAACTAACACACATCGACTTAACAACTGTTGTTGTGTTTTCTTCAACCTGAAAACAAAAGTCACTTTATAAAATATTTTATTGGGGCTTCAAAAAGCACAGCCTCTCATCTTACACACGATTAGACCTGATTTGCTTAAATGTTGAATGAGTCGTCATCCTGCTACAGTTGGTTGATGGTAGCAGTCATCATTATACCACAAACAGCCTGTTTTAGGTAGTTCTTACTCCGCAGATTATTGCAAGGTACAGCAGCAACTGGTGTTTTTTGACAAGCCAACATAAGTGTCAAATCGCAGTAAAGCAAGGAATGAAACCAGCCAAGATCAGTAAAGCCCAGCAAAGAGCATCCATGGAATCAAAACAGAGCTATGAAAGTGCCAGGTTGTCTTTAGTTCTGCTGGTGAGCAGTAAACTCAGCATCGTGTGATGCTTTATTTTCAAACTTCACTCTGTGACGACCATCCTGCTTCCAAATGAACACTTCAGCATCAAACCCACTCAGGAGAACAAGAGTAGAACGAAATGCTCCAAAAAGATGAACTGCACGTTCTCGTGTTGATTACCGCTGGACTGGAACAATGTTGCATCTGTCAAATTTACAGAAAACAGAGTCAGACACTGATTTACAACCAGATTTTAGAAATGAGCAGCAGCGATCTTTCATGACAGGACTTCCAACACTCTCCCCCCCATTGTGTCCCCTTCCTGCACTCACCCCAGCAGACCCCTGCCAGACCACCGCTGTGGAGTCAGACTCATCTGTACTTTCTGGCCCACCCGCATCACAGTGACACTGAGGGGTTTCTGTGGAACAGTGAAACAAAAACGGCGTAAAGTCCTGACAGAGACGACCAAAAAAACTTGCACTTGTGGTCTGAAGCTTCCTCAGTTTGATATGTGCTGCCTGTGCAGACGTCGATGTCTCACCCCTTCACTGTGCTGAACCACGGAGGCGATGTTCTGCAGGTTCTGGAAGTTCTTCGAGTTCACCGAGCCGAACGTGACGACCTCATCACCGACTCTGAGCCCCTTTGGGAGAAACGGTGGCTTCACTCCTCAACAACTGCTCAGGCAGCTTCATAGATAAAAAAAAGAGCCCAGACTTGCCACCACACTCACTGCTCTGCACGCAGGCGAGCCGTCCGTCACGGCGTCCACCCGCGCGAAGGGGGGCGGCAGGGTGACCTCCTGCTCCATCGCCTCCACCCGGGCTCCCGCCTCGTCCTGCTCCCGCTTGGCCTTCTCCCGGGCGTGCAGGTTGTGCAGGGCTTCCTCGATCTCCGCCATGATGGCTTTGTGGTCATTTTGCAGACCTGAAGGAAATGGATATTACTCAGCAGTCGCATCACAAGAGACAAAGCAGTTTCCAGAGCAAATGAGGAGGTGAGACAAATCCTTACATTGGTGAGGAGACAAAATAATAATCAGCAATCTGCACATTCGCTCTGTGATTTATATGACAACGTCTAATCTAAGGTGGGTCACCAAAGTTGCCCCCCTTGAAAAACAATGAAAACATTCATAATAGACTTTTAATTGTCGTAAACTTCAAGAGAGGATTCTGGAAAAGAAGTAGAGAAACATGCTGAACAAGTCAGACATCCACACGCTGACTGATCCTAATGAAGAGAACATCAGCTCTGACTGAGCATCACTCTATAAGCCGCTGAACACAGTCGTCTGGAGCAGCGATGACCACGTCACATGAACGATTGCACCACGTGAAACAAGTGAAAGTAACTGTGGTGCACACACAAACTCATTTAACTGCCACATACAGTTCAGAAAAAGTCGCGCACACGTAAGACGCCGTCTTACATGAGATGTTGTGTCTCGCGTTCCTGATCTGGTACAAATTAACGTCTGCTCGGGGGAAACCTTCTGCGTCAACCAGAGGACCCTCCACTCCGACGCCTTGCTGTAAACATCAACAACAGCCACCAGCACAGAGGGTCAGCACGTCCATTTACTACACAGCAGCGCTGAACCAGCTCTGCGCACTCTGGATAGACGACGCTGACTTACGTCCTCTAACACGTCGTAATACGCTTTAATCTGCTCCTCGATTTCGTCCTTCTTCTTGATCAGGTTTTTCACCTCTTCCATCGTTACCTCCGCGTTTCCAGAACAGTTTTCTGTTGTCATCTTCATGGTTGCTGACTTCCGGCTTCTTTCTTCTTCT
>JAUESF010000012.1:10510219-10523992 GCA_032274765.1 Malacoctenus tetranemus | reverse complement strand
TTCGAGCTCTATTTGGTTAAAAATCAAGATTCTACACAATATTATTTGCAGCAAATTGAAGCAAACAAACACACATTTACTCACATAAATCACCTTTAATATATTATTGGACACAATCATTAACCAGAAGATAATATCTGCTGATTTTCTTCAAAAAACATTGTTCGGTTGTAAACATACAACATGGCTCCGATGACTTGTAGTGGTTGAAAACTGTAATCTGACATTATCTTTTGTCGAGCTTCTCTGCCATGTCACAGCGCTCCACGTGTCGGCATGTTGGTAAACACTATTAGAAAGACATAATATAAAAAGAGCACCCTACAAGTGTTTGGCAGTGTCTGTAAGTGCTGTGTACCCTGAGTGTATTACTGTTCCTTCTAGTCACAATTGTTTATTTAAAACAGGAATGTGCTTTGATTCGCTTCGATCCTTCAACAGAAGCAAATGGAGTAACTTCTGTGTTCCACATGATACCACGTTTAAATGTTTTCCTCAGGAAATGTTCCTTCATCTCCGAGTGGCTCACGAATCCTGTTTCTAAAGGTTTCAAACATGCAAATGTAGCAGTGGAACAGAAACCGGTTTCCTTCGGCAGCCCATGTTTGTACATTAGTGCTGACAAGTTGAGAAAAGTCAAAGAAAAGTCGATAAGGACTTTCTGCTCAAAGAACTAGCAGTCTGTATCTGACGGGCCTTCATGTTGATCCTTGAGCATCAGCGCGGACGGCTCTTCAGCCCCTCCGGTGGAGAAACATCCTGGGCTGGAGGTGAAGCGCTCTGCGAGGACTCGGCCTGAGCCGTTACCTCCTTCTGTACCTGAACGAACTGCGCTGCTGCATCGTCCAACTCCAGATTCACAGCTTGGACCCACTTTTGTAGCTGCTCGTTGAGTGCACCCACTCCCTGGTCCAGCCTCTCCTGTCGGCTTTGTAGCTCCTGCAGCAGGTGCTTCGTGTCGCTGGTGACCTGCTGCCTCCGGCTTAAGGCAGACGGGGCTCGCTGACCCAGCATGTAGCCCTCAAACTCTTCTGGACTGAGGTTGAGCTTCGGTCCATCGAGCTTTTCGATGAACGCCACGGCACAAGACTGAAATCAGGGCAGACAGAGACGGACAGATGTGCATGTTAGCAGCAAACCTCGCTGTGTTTCTTTAAAAAAACTCTGAATAGTTTCCAGTACTTAAAAGTACGTAAAGTTGTACAACTGCATTCTGAAAGTGTTCACAGTAATGCAGCTATTCAAGTTAGGAGCCTTCGGTGTGCACGTTTTCACATATCACCCCTCTTGATGCTGATGTTTTGAGACCTCTGTGACACATTGAGGAGCCAGCTGCCACGAACTCACCAGATTAGTGAAATAGTAGCCGCTCTCTCCCGCCATGAGGCTGTGAGGGAGGCCGAAGCGGATCACGTACTGCATGTTGGAGTACAGGCGAGGCGGGTTGGCCTTCAGCACCACGTAGACGAGAGCCGACAGAAAGTCGTCCGCGTTCGCGGGCTCGTTGGTCAGGATGGACAGCCCCTCGAAGACGTGCTGACTGCATTTGGACACGCATGCCAGCTTGTCCTGAGGCGCCCGTTTGGCATCCATCTCAATTATGGCTGTCAAGAAAAAAAACAGGACAAGAATTCAGACTGATGATGATGTCTGACGACGAGGGGTGGCACCTGAACTTACCTGTGATAGCCGGCAGAAAGGGGTCGCCTGTGACCGACGCGGTCGTCTCTGGAAACGGTACACTTAGCATCTTTGGAGTGATCCAGTTTAAGGACCTGTGATGCAAAGACACCACACCAAGGTATGGTACAGATGCATTAAACTGAAGTGACAGCATGTGTTCCTCTTGTTGCCCCCACAGAATAAGGTTACCTGATTCTTCTCTGAAGCGTGAGGTCCTTCTGCTCGTCGTCACAGCTGTCGTGGCAAAACACCCACTTGTGCAGCCGCGTCATGATCAGCTTTTCCACGTGCTCCATGAGCTGAGTGACCTGGGCCTCAGGAAAACCTCAGACAAACAGGAAGCAACTTAAGAGGTCAGATTTAATTCAGCTCAGCAACATTTGTGGGTCAGTTTCTAAAAACTGAAACATTAACATGTTGTCCTCAATGATTCATACTCACTGATGAAATACTGAGCGAAAGACTGGTAGAAATCCTGCACGAGGTCCGACTGCTTCTGTACGGGCAGATCCTGCCCAGAATGTGTGAATCTCAGGTCAGTGAAGCTTGAAGGAAGGAGATGCCGGGAGTGATGTGGGAGCCTGGCTGTGGTACTCACATGGTAGGCTTCCATTGTGTTGAGGAAAGCTGTGCAACGGGACTGCAAGCGCTGCGACGGAGGGCTCTTGAGTATCTTGAGGAAACCGGTGAAGTCTCCGGGCTCGAGGCTCTGGAAAGCTTTCAGTATATTTCTGTGGCCCTCAGACGACTCTAAACAGACACAGGAGGGTTTAACATGTATGGTGCATGCACTGCATGTGGTGAGACAGTCAGGGAGAGAAAATCAAGGTGAAAATCTAAACCTATTCAGTCCATGTTTGTTTTGACTGCCATTGGACTTTAGATTTGTTTCACAAAATCTCAATTCTGAGCTCATGTTTGAACTGCACCTGCTACAACCACTGATAGAGGAGAAGCAGGTCAAACTGATGGAGCCACAAAACAAACGGGAAGCACCTTGAGGTTTTGGAGGCGACGGGGTCCCCCAGAAGAGTCTCCTCATGGTGTTAATTCGACGGCTCTTCTCCATGTTTTTCTTCTCCTCGAACTTGGAAAACGTGGGCGGGGTCCCATCGTTGATCGGTCTGCAACCATCAGACAGAGAAAAGTGAACGCCAGCCAGGAGAAGAAACACAGACACCAGAGGACACATTCGTTAGCATTAGGAAAAACTTCAAGGCTACGTTTACACATCATAGTCCAACTCATTAAATAGGTCACTGCTATCCTTCAATTGTGAACTTTTCTGACTAATGCTAAGTGTAACAGTGAATATCAAAATATGACGGCAGATGGCAACAATGTGTTGCAATGCTATAAATTAAAATAGGTTGGACACCCCGGGTTGAACACTTCCTCCAGGGTTGTTTACGTGGCAGACGTATACATTATTCATCCATCCAGGGTACCTGGTGTCTTGCCTCTGGGCTTCAGCTGTGCGCGCTCTCTCTCTCCAGCACTTGGAGCAGAAGCCCTGCCACACGGGGTTCCCATAATACCCGCATGAGTTCTTGCAAAGCAGCTCCTCCTGCGAAACCCTGATTCCTCTTTGCTTGTCGGCCCACATTGTGCAGCTGTTTCATGTGTTCCACCTGTCAGGGCACAAGTTTGACTTCACGACTTGTTTTCAAATTCTGTAAGAACAAACAACAACACTTATTCCTAACTTGTGAAGCCCCATCAGACTCCCTGTGAAATTTCAATGAGATCTTCCAACAAAAGGCCCTCAGTGAAGTGCTGCTTGTCACACACACTCCGGGTCAAAGACAGAGGAAGAAAAACAAACCTTTGTGTTTGTGCGCCTTTACCAAGAGCAGATCTGTAAGCTCTCCATCTGCCTTTTGTCATGAAGATTTTGACACACTGTAGGTGCTTGCAGGTGCAATTCGCGCCTGTGTCAAGGCACTCTGACCTCTGGCTGAGCCCAGCGTAATGATGTGCTGGAGCTGAACCTTGCTGACATCAGGTGAAACCAGTGTGCATCCTGGACAGGTTGTCAGTGGACCACAGGGCAAAACACATAAAGAGCAACAATTACAAGTATGAGAAATGTGTAGTGACCAGGTGACCCTCTATGCATGTTGGTGAACAGCAGAAAGAGACAGGATGCTTGGGGAAAAATGTACAAATTGTGCACAATATGAGAGTCGAACCGGGGACCATGTCACTGTGAGGTGAGAGTGCAAACCACCTGTGATCATTGTGCCTTTCAGAACATGCAAAAATCTGTAAACTTGTCTTTTTTTACCATTAGCAGTCACATAGAGCACATGGTGTCTCGCCCAGTCTATGCAAAACAACAGGTCATATTCTGTCACCAAAGTTATTTACCAACTTTTTTTAATGACTCACTGGACTCCAGTGAAACATAGGCAGTGAAGCAGCGGAGCCGACTGCTGGGACACAGGTTTGACCTAGAAAGCCCAACTTCACGAGGTTTTTAAGCTGTAAGCTAACCGCCTCGAAGCCACGGCAGCTGACAAGTCAGCTGACTGGAGTCGCCGGCTAATGCTAATGCTAAGTGACGCGTAAACGCAACAAGTCCGTGAGTTTAGTCACCGACTTAGTCTCTTACCGCAGCGCAACGATGCTCCTCACTTAACTCCCTCGCTGGGTCATAACCCGGCGCCACCTGTGCACACTGGAAGCTTCTTCAGTATCTCCGGGAATCCTTGACAGTCATGAACTCTCTTATCTTTCCAACACCTACAGTCTGACACTGACACGGAGAAACGGAGTTTATAACGAAAAAAAAGCGTCAAACACGAGCTGAATTACACCGAAAAGTGAATGACATAACCGGCAGATGTAACACACGTCACTGCTAAACTGGTGCGACCGGAAAAACTGGCAGAAAAAGAAAAAAACACGTTTTAATCCAAATCAGCCGAGTTTTTCCACGTCCTGATGAAGAACTTCAAAATAAAAGTAATCACAAACGAAGTAACTTTTCTCGGCGTGAAGACCGCGTCATTAACCTACACTGCATGTCCTCAAAGTGTGACAACCAAAGTTATGTGTCTGCAGAGCTTTTTAGCCACCCGAGTCATTGTGCTGCGGATACTAGTCTGACCGCAGCCGAGTTTGAGTATTTTATTGCGAAACATCAGCGGAACACGCAGTGTCCCGGTGAACCGAGCGAATCAACAGTGTTGCAAACCAAGGTGCGCCTTTACTTTGAAAAGGCTTGGGCGGATTTAGTGGTTCCTAGGCAACCAAGGGTGAGCGGCGGTCAACGTCCAGGCGAGCCTGCAGACCAGTCAAGGCCCAATGGGTGAATTTTTAAAACATCTATCAAAACTCGTCACATGGTGAAGTAGTAGTAAAGGTTTGCTAAGTACAGTTTAGCGTTAGTTCCATCTAATCGTTTATTCGTGTTTTATTACTCCCAGCGTGACTTTTGTGAACGCACTGTCGCTGTCATTTAGCGCTCATGCCTCAACTGTAACTGTAACGCTGCATTAATGTAACGTTGTTTGTGTTGTGGACAAACATGATGTCAGATGAGCTCGACAAGCACTCGTCAAGCTCCAGAGCTGAGACGCAGCCTCTGGCCGGCCAAAGGCAGAACAACACACCGACAGGCCAGAGTCAGGGGATGGAGGGAGGTGAGAGGATGGAGGGAGGTCACAGCGGTGAGGTGCAGGAGGAGCGTGAGCGTGTCAGTCCAGAGGAAGCGGAGCCCCATCTTCCCCAGGTGACTGGGCAGTCCCATGTGTACACTGCGACTCAACACACACTTTCTCAAGATCAATCAGACCAAGCCACATGCACTGGTAAGTTTGGCATCCTTCAATAAATCCAACCAGGGAGTTCAAATGAATCATGACAATTCAAACGTGCTTTCTCCGTGCAGGCTCTGGAGCGGGTGCATGGGATGAACCCTCTTCTTCCAGTGATTACTCTGCAAGACCATGATCAGCTGGTGATCCTCTATGCTGGAGCTCATGTTGGGGTCATTTACAATCACACTTTGAACTCTCAGCATCTTCTTCAGGTGAGGAACATTGGACAATAGAACTAATAAATGACTGAATCACTCAGGATGTTCAAACCTGTGGGGAAACAAGAACTATTTGCCTGATTTGGTCGTCAACATAAGTGCTTTCTGATGTCTTAGGGTCACTCCCAACCCATCGCATGTATGTGTGTGAGTTCGGACCGCCGCTGGATTGCTACAGCAGACCAGGGGGCAGAGAGCATGGTGATGATATGGGACTCCTACTCAGGGTACGACACACATAAGAGAAGGTTTGTGTGTCACTCCCACCTCTTGATGGTGACCGCCTCCATGATCAATGTTTCAGTATTCCGGTGCACACATTATTTGAGTGCCACGCTGATGGAGGCGTCATCGCGATGGGGTTTTCAAGAGACACCAAGTTTCTGGTCACCCTCGGAGCTGAAGATGTTCAAGTAAGCTACTTGACTTACCTGTGCAAAACAATAAAGGTCATTTTGAAGCACATCAGTAAACAGTCTAATGACTCTTCTACGATCTGTGCAGTGTGTTTGTATCTGGGACTGGACCAGTGAAACACAAAAGCCTTTGTGGTCCACTGAAATCAGTCCTGCTTGTGGTTTCCAGGTACGTTTACAATGTTTTTTCTCACTTGTGTAGAAACTGTAGTGACGAGATGATGTTTCCCATCGCTAAGCAGCTCTTTTTTTGACAGGATTACATCATTTTTAATCCAAACGACAGCACCGAGATGCTGAGCAGCAGCAAAACTCATGTCTTGTTTTACAGCAGGGTGAGTCTCTGTTTCCTTATGACAGATTACTGTTTTGCGAATGGTCTGTCTTTTCATTTGCAATCACAGACAAACCTTTTTTTCAGGCCAGTGGAGATCTCCAGTATTCCACTCTAAACCTGCAGAAGGTAAATTTAACAATCACCTTTTTTCCCTAATCAAACAATCAAAGTCAAAACAGTTTGACACCAACTGTTTCACTCTACTGAGCACTGAAAAAAAAGCTTTTTTCCCTGTTGTGTTGTTTTTTTCTTCCACATTGCAGTACAGTAAAGCTCACAGGCACACAGGCAGTGGCCCGTCTGAATCTGCTCAGCCCTCTGAAGCAGAAAACCCTCCTGATGTGTCTCTCAGCCGGTCTGTGTTTCACTTGAGAGAGTCCCAGGTCTTGGCTGCGGCTGGAGGCCGTCTCTTGGTGTGGACTGTGGGCGAAGGCCTCGCTGCAAACAACAACATCACAAAGAAGAGAGTCAACATAGTCCCAGTGCAGCCATCTTCCATCACGGTTCTCACCACAACTGAAAGGTGGCGAAATAAACAGAAGCAAAATGTCCAGTTTCCCTGCTTAAATGTTTCATGTATTTATTGCCTTGTTTTTATCGCTTGTGTCTTTGTCCCAGCTTCATCGTAACCGGCGACACTCAGGGCCAAGTTCGTTTCTTTGACGAGAAGTTCAGACCTCTGGCTTGGTACAATCAACTCAACCTGGATGCCATCGTTTCTATTTCCTTTTCTAAAGAGAGTACTGAAGGCTTCCTGGAGGAGTGTGCTCTCGAGGCCACGCCAGTCATTTTAAGGTACAGAACAACTTTGACTGGAAAAACATTAACTCACCAAAAGATTCATTTCCTCATGACTTTTTTTGTTGTTGCAGGAACTTTGTGGTGTGTTCAGTCAGCTCCTCCGTGGTTCATGTGGACTCACAGGGCCGCAGCTCTCGCATCCTGCTGCAAGAGGACTGCGAGCCTGTGCAGGCGGTGGCGTGCCACCCTCAGCAGCCAGCTGTGGCCACAGGGAACCAAAGGGGCGTCTTAAAAGTGTGGGACTACGAAAACAACGTCTCCATTGGTCACAAGGTTTTTGGCACATCGGAGGGAATTCACTGTGTCACGTTTGACCCTACAGGTAAGAAAACTTCATTTACTGTGTGTGAAAGAACAGAAGCTGATTGATGAACCAGGTTTTTCCAAGAATGTGTGGGATTTTGTTTCCCTTGTCGACCTTCTTCTCTCTCAACAGGAATATTCTTGGCTGTGGGCTGTGGTAGTGGAGCTGTTCACATCCTAGACTTCAGAACTTTGCAGAGTGATCCAGAAGAAGGTTTTCATCACACTCAAGACCGCATCCATCTCATCGCCTTCTCCTCGGACTCAAAGTATCTCGCCACAGGGGTAAGCAAGCGTGTGTGACATTGTGGCGGCAGGTGTGTACAACACAACACTGGTTGTAGCTTAACATACAACGTATCAACTTGTTCATTTTTAGGATGCTGGAAAAGCGGTGACGGTGTTTCAGTGGCAGACAGAGGAGGACGGCTTCTCACCTTGTTGGGCCTACCTGGGCAGGTACCGCTCCCACTACAAGCCTATAATTGACCTTCTCTTTGGGGTTCACCTGGACAGCACCCAGCCCAGACTGCTCTCTCTGGGCATGGACCGCAGACTGGTACGTCAGCTTTTAGTGCTGTAAAACAGACGCTTGACAACACCGTCTGTTCTGGCATATTGTCAGTGCTCACACTTGTCTGTGCATGTGTGGAACGGAATAATAGGTGGATTATGACCTGAGAAACAGTGATGTGAACCAGCTGCGTATCTTGAGCTCAGAGCGCATTGAGCAGAGTGCCGTCCCACTGTGCATGACGTGGTACCCTCCCCTCACCAACGAGCAGTTTCTTCTCACCGCTTCTGACCAATACAAGATGAAGCTTTACAACAGCACAACAAAGATGTGCAGGTCTGTGAAACACTGAGAACATTATGTTTCCGTTTCCACGAATGACTGAAAAACAAGACATTCATTCAGTTTCTTGACAACAGAAAGGTTCTCCTCGGCCCAACGTACGGCTCCCCCGTCAAGCGAATAGTGGTTCTGCCGAAGTCTCCAGGGCTTGAAACTACCGCATATTACCTGGCATTTATCACAGAAGACAAGGTCAGTGCTGAGTCTTGTTTGCAATGTTAAACAAACAAAGTGCTCCATAGAAATCTGGGTGTGTTTGTTTTAGTTGACGCGTAATTTATCTTGTCACACCATCGTTTTAGCCACCATCTCCCACCCTTGTGCCTTTATTTACCAGTCAAATTGCTATTCTCACCACGCTAGATTGAGAGTGGATAAGCTGATACATACATTAGTGATGTATCAGCATATGCTCTGTAGGTGGGCCTCCAGATTTTGCCCCTGGATGGAAACCCCTTCAAGTCCAGCGCTCTGGTCTGCCATCCCACTGGAGTGTCAGCTGTTGCATGCTCCCACGACGGCCGCCGCATCTTCACTGCAGGGAAATCTGACTGCACGGTGCTCTCGTGGGAAATCAACTTGGAGTAAGATTCGTCTCGATCATCTCGAGTATTCCGGGAAGAAGCTTTCAGGAAGGCTAACGATGACTCCATGAAACGTGTGTTTCTCTTTACCTTCATGTCTGTGAAAGTGTGTTGGAGGCAGCAGCAGCTCTGGGTGGGAAAGACATTGAGCCCTTCTATACGCTCTTAGAGGGCGGAAGAGACGGACAGTTCTTCAGAGTGAGTTTGTTCAATGTTAATGAGCTAAAAGTGCAAGAGAGGAGAAGTGTCTGTCCTGATTACTGATTAATGTTGATTTCAGTAGCTTATACTTTTGTATGATCCATCAGTCATGTTCACATTTTGTGTGAGCACACTCTAACACATTGCTAATGACTCACAAGTGACACACACACTAATTAGTGAACCAGTTAAGCAAGTTTTCTTTCGATCTTGAGAGGAGTTGGAACGTGTCTATAATCTGTTTTATATGATTTACTCAACTAGATAAAGTTTGGTTCTCTCATCAGTACCAACACAGTCTGTAGTGTTTAGCGCTCTGGCCTCGCAGCAAAAGGCTCCCGGGTTACTGCCTGGGTGGGGCCCTTTGCGTGTTTGCCTGCTGCATACAAAGATAAGTGGTGATTCTAAAGAGTCTGCAGCAGCATTGTGGCTGTTTGTCCCTTTGGTGTTATCTGAAGTTCTTCTTTAAAAAATGCACGTTTTGCATTTCTTTCGCTTCGCAGGAGATGGAAGATTTTTTCTACTTCTGCCAAATCAAAAGACAAGGAGTCGACTCGATGAAGAGGCGACAAGTGTCCACAAAGATTCTCCTGTCGGAGGTTCCCTCTCTCATGAGAGCGTTGGCTTTCTTTCCTACTGAGCAAGAGGTTCGATCAGCGACCCAGAAAACAGCCTGACATCTCACAACTCTCTTAGACGTTATTTTTACCCGGCAAAAGAACGAAAACAAAACGAAGACGGAAAAATAACCTGCGCTCTGTTATCTCCACCAGATAGAAGACATGCAAAACGAAGTCAAGTTCAGCAAGTATGCTGAAACAGGGAAATATGTGGCTGACATCGACCTGGAGGAGTTCATCAAGCTGTATGTGAACCACCGGCCAGCTTTTGGCATCTCCACGAACGAAATCGTTCAAAGCTTTCGTGTCCTTGGGAGCAGCGATAGCGCAGGACAGCCCGTCCTGCACTCTCATCAGCTCCTGGAACTTCTCCAGTCCCGAGGTTTTTCCCTGGTTGTTGATTTACAACATTGTTGCTTTTGCTAAGTTCTAAATGTGTCGTTGACACATTATTTAGAAATAACTTATTCTGCTCCAGATTTCTTTGTCGGCCCAGAGCATCAAACATGTATTTGTTTCTTTGTTCTTCTGACAGGAGAGCAGATGACTGAAGAAGAGGTGACAGAGTGTTTTGCCAAACTTTTAGGCCTCAGTGATGAAGAGGAAGACGAGGGAGGGGCGCACTCAGAGCGCAACAAGTCTCGGAGTATGTCACTTCAAATCATACTGTGTGAATTCACAATACACAAGGGTACTTGTCACCTTTTGATGTGTGTCGTTTATGCGCAGGCGGTGATTTTGAAGGTTCACCAGAGTGTGCGATCCCTGACGAGATATCCATGGAGACGTTCACCAGTCACATACTGAAGTTCCCCTCGCCGACCGAGTGAGGACATCTGTCTCCTGCTGAGTGGCAGCTGTTTGAAAGAGGAAGTTTTGCTTCTTCTGGGGTTTTCTGTTTTGTTTTTACTTCTCCTGGGGTTTTTGCTGTGTCTTCAGTTTTTGTAAGTTTCAAAAGGAGTCAAATAAACCTCAATACTGAAACTGAATATGTTTTGTGAGTTCAACAAAAACAGGTGACATGAAACAGTCAGTGAGGAATCAATCAATTATTAACAACACTAACAAATATAGTATTAAACCAGAACATTTCTGTCAAACTCATAACGTAAGAAAAACTAACTGAATAATATTTATTTTCAGTGCTTTGAATAAAAACTTCACTTCACTTCCAGCAACATACTTGCTTTCATCACTCGCACTTCATTTTCCCCTGGAAATGCAATTTTTCTGGTGACTCGTCGCGGGGTGGGTGGGGCTCTGACGTCGACCAATCAGAGCGGCTCATGCACAGGAACTTCCTGCTCCGGGCGTGTGCGAGCCCACAGCAGTGTTTTTTGTCAGCTGGTCGCGGAGTGCCCCTCGTAGTTACGTCAAATATCTTATCAAGACGACAACAAGTTTGCTCGGGACGCTTGTGATCCGCGGTGCTCGTTGAAATGAGCGCGCCGGGGACGGAGACTCGAGCGGGCCGAGTTGGCCAACTTTAACAGTCTGACGGAGTTTGGCTGCGCCACCGGGAAGCCTCATGAAAAGCGAGAGTTTTATTGTCTTAGCTCGCCGGCTAACGTTAGCTATTTGTCTGCTGGCTCGCGGCTACTAGAGCGATGTCTCGGCAGAAGCACCGTCGCCCCCCGGCCGGCGTGAAGCAGGAGCAGGAGGACGACTCGGACGCGGAGGAGACGCAGCTGGTGCTGCTGAGGGTGGACGGGCTGGAGTCCCAGATCATCCACAGCGGGCACTTCATGGTGTCCTCGCCGCACAGCGAGCACCCTCCGAAGAAAGGCTACGACTTCGACACCGTCAACAAGCAGACCTGTCAGACGTACCACTTCGGCAAGGCCAGCATGTCGCACCTCTCCATCGACGCCTCCCTCACCAAACTCTTCGAGTGCATGACTTTGGCGTACAGGTGAGCTGCCGCGCACTGATGCTCCGCGCGGCGCATCCAGAGGGGAGGGGAGGGGAGGGGAGGGAAGGGGGGTCCTCCACATCAGTCAGCCGTGGGACACGCTGTACAGTCACGAGTGTGCTCCTCCTCGCACAGCTTCCCGCTGACCACTCGTGACAGATATCGAGCTGAAGTCACAAGTTGAAAGAAGAACTCGGACCTTTCGTTTAATCAAGCGCTCCCACAGCAAACTGAGCCGCTTTATCCCAGACAGCTGCAGCCCAGCATCAGTTCTGGGGACAGTACAAACAGAGTGATCAGTGTAGACTATCTAATGATGTTCATGTTCTTGCTCACTGCAAGAAAATGGTGAGTTTCAGTGTCAACAGCTGTCAGTGCCACAGAAAAACCACAGGCATGTAAAGCAGCTTCAACACAGTACGCAAGCATCAAGAGTTGTATAATACACATGTGACATAGTGACACAGCGTGAGCAAGATTGTATGAAAGTGATCAGAGTGACACCTCTATGAAAAAGGGACATAAAACACCACATGACACTTAAACAACTTGACTGCAGCTCACCACAGAGATAAAAGAGCCTGGAGCAGCCACGAGAGTTATGCAGCCACAGATACGGGGAAAGTGCAAGATCCGAACAGACACGTAGAAACAGATCGAGTGTGTTACCTAAAAAAGAGCATTTCACTGTTGAAACCGATCCGAATTGAAAGGAAATACACAGCGACCACAAGAAAGACACAACACAACACGACAGCAACGAAACTGAAGGTGAATCTTCTCAGACATTTCCAGTAAATGACCAAAACTGGATCCTGAATGACCAAAGAAACGAGCACAAAACATCCCAAGTTTAGTTTGTTTCGAAACAAATTTGTATGATGCAAAAAAACCAGCGTTGAAATAACAACGCAAAAGTTTCTCCAGAGTGTGAAAAGTTGTACGAGACTAAAAACTCAATAAGAACATAGTTGTATGTGTCTCTCGGTCCTCGTAAGTGATGAGTCGGGAGGTGTCTGACTGATGCCACACAGGGGAGAAAAAGCCACAACTGATTTAAAGTTCAAACACTGAAGGAAAAGTCAAACAAGCTGCCCAGAAAAGTTCCCCCCCCCTGCTGATAAACAGGAACATCTACCGTGGTGAGGTTGAGCCTGGGTGTCCAGACAGCGTAGGATGGCAGGATGGTGGGCAGGGAGGTCCTGAGGTTTATGTTACAGTGTAACTGATGGGCCGATGTAATTCATGTTTATACAAGACTCCTGGTCAGTCCTTAGAAGTGAGCTTCAGACTGTTACATTACGAGATTAGTGTGATTGAAGCGAACTGAAGTGGCTGAAACGAGGCCAGCAGCAGCAGCAGCAGCTGCCTGCGGCGCTGCAGCCACGTCCCCGCGGCGCTGCAGCAGCGTGCCTCGACTAGAGTTAGTGCAGGGAGGGATCGGCTCCTCTGTTTTCTCGCCAGGAGCAATAATTGATGCCGTTTTTTTTTTTCAGTGGGAAGCTGTTTCAGACTTGCTAGTTCGCTTTTTAATTAGACAGGTGCCGTAACAGGGGATGAGGCGTTGATCCGGCTGAGCTGCTGATTTATGGCTGAGCTGCAGTCGCCTCCTGAGCTTTCATGTCTGACACGATTCTTTACACGTTACTCAGAGCACATCCAGCAGGTAGAGTGTTGTACAGTGTTGTACTGTGTTGTTGGTTCGATACCAAGTCGCAAAACAATGCTGAAATTAACAGTCACGAGTTCCCACGACTGACTTACTAGTTTTTGTCTCTATCACTCAAAGCTACCCTTACCAAAAAGAAGTATTCCTTAAGTACATGTTATTAAGTTTACTCATTTACAGTAAAGTATGTCCCTCATGTGTACCTTTATTTACCAAGTACACAGATACTAGTAAACCAGCAGTAAACTAACAAGTGTACTTCTTGGGACTAAATTTAAACATACACTTTTACATACACTTAAAGTAATCTTCCTCGTATACTGTTAGTTTACTCGTACTACAACTTCAA
>JAUESF010000012.1:10499300-10510119 GCA_032274765.1 Malacoctenus tetranemus | reverse complement strand
ATTTAAACATACACTTTTACATACACTTAAAGTAATCTTCCTCGTATACTGTTAGTTTACTCGTACTACAACTTCAAGCTTACTTTTAATTTTAGAGAGTATACTTTTAAGTAGACCAAAAGTAATATTTAGTTATACTTGCACTAAAACTTTTGGCTTGCATTTAATGTGATAAAGTATACTTTTAATTAAACTGATCCTAAAACTTTAAGCTTCAAGCTGTGAAAATGCACTATGGACATGCTGCTATTAAAAGTATAGTTAAAAAGTTTAGATATGAGTATACTGTCTTATTGAAAGTTTAAAGTTAGTATACTGAAAGCATACTCGCATATAGTACTTTTTGGTGAGGGTATTCAGGTCGTGCAGGACTGGCTGTGGTTCATATTTACAACTTGGAGTCGTGAAGCTGTCAAGAAATTCAAAACATGTCCGTTTTATAAAATGTCTGATTCCCTTCGTGGAGATATTCAGAACATATTTGAGTGCACACCGGCAAGCAGCTCAGAGATAGTTGAGCCGGGGTCATGCGACCTTCTGGGTCAGATGTGTGCAGGGAGACTCGTCTGTGAGGGGGGGGGGTTCCAGAGCCCCCGCTGGTGGGCCACGTCTGAAGGAGTCGTGCATGGATATGAAACGGACAGAGATACTGAAACAAACACAAATCGAGTCTGCTCACTCAAACGTTGGTAAAGACTCTTTGTGAGGAGCGACACACCTCAAATTAGGTGGCGCCATTAATCCTGTAATGGAGTGTGCTTAAGAAAGTAAACCAGTGCAGTGATCATGAAGGGAAGCAAGAGGCGAACTGTTCATGCACTTTTTTGGTTGTTTTCTGTCAAACTGCTCGCTGCCCAACACGGGTGGCCCTCATGTTGACCCGACACTCACATGACGCCATCAGTGAGTAACACAAACCTGCTGCAACAAAGCAGGACGTCAAGGCGAGGCCACACACGCTGGCAGGTGTACCGGTGCTGTGGTAGATCCGCTGCTCGCTCCGCCTCGCCGTCACTTCACGTGGAGACATTTTATTTCGGTAACAAAGGAAACATCAGTCCACCGTCGCGGTGCTGCTGAAGGGGTCGACCCGACTCTCAGAAAGGAGTCGCTGTCCCGACGTCTCCTGGCCAGTCGCTGGCCGAGGTCACTTTCTCAGCCCGGCTCTACTCGCAGGGACGTCTTTTTAAAAACGTGTCCTGTCCACACGAGTGAGTTGTGCGTCCGATCCCCAGAAAACACACTCTCATCGGCCCGCTCGACGTCCGTACGGCTGGGACAATAAAGTCTGATTCAATTTGCGAGGTTTTCATACTGAGTGAAGTCAAGTGGAGTCACAGCGAGTGGAAGTAAAGAAACTACCGGGGTGAATTTGAGTCTTTTTGTTCGTTTGTAAATTGTTGGCTTTTAAATTTCCCAGTCGTCCTTCACATAAACCTTCATTGAGTTTGTTTCTGGCTTTTTCTCCCAACATACAGACGTTTGTGAAGGACTTGGACAAAAAAGGCGTCATCAGAAAACAACCTGCTGGATGTTTGTTCGGCTCACGTTACCCATAGTTCTCCGTTTACAGCTGCAGCGTTTGTGGCGTGGGTGCCAGCTGCTCGGAGGATTCCCTCTCGCTTCACAAATAGCATCAAATTTGACTCAGTGGGAGGATTATTTATAGTGCAGCACTGTTCTGTTGTTGTCATTCACCCTGGGAAGAGAAAATGATGCGTATTCATGTCCATAAAAGAGCCTCTGGTACACAAGCTGACCTGGAAACAGCTTCCTCTCTGGT
Source organism: Malacoctenus tetranemus (assembly GCA_032274765.1). Classification (NCBI taxonomy): domain Eukaryota; kingdom Metazoa; phylum Chordata; class Actinopteri; order Blenniiformes; family Labrisomidae; genus Malacoctenus; species Malacoctenus tetranemus. The sequence continues at coordinate 10,508,336 of JAUESF010000012.1, read as the reverse complement.
CACGGCCACATAAACAGTAAACAGTCGGGTGAGCCAAGTTTTTACAGGTCATAAACAAACGCAGTCGAGTGAAACGAGGACATCTCTGTCTTTTATGAGCTTGGCCATAACTTTGGTTTATCAGTTATAACATGATTACACCAGCAGAGTAGAGCAGCGTTGTTTGTTCTTATTGATCTGATAGATCATCATCGCTCTCCTCTGAATCGTGATAACCTCAACAGCGACGATTTAATCCCCGCTCTCATTGTTATTGAGTTGTTTCCATCCTAGAACTCATCAGATAAACATTGTTTTTGTCCTGAAGAAACATCCGCAAAACTTTCATGTTCCTCTCGAGACATAAAAGCAGAAATATCGCTGCTGTTGAGAGGTTTCACTCCTCTTCTCTGAAACCAGTCAAAGATGAACGCACTCGGCTGTTTCCACTTCACACGAGTAAAGAAATGAGCCTCTCACTCCGGGTCTTCATGTTATCAGGCCATAGCGAACGGTGACGCCTCACTGAGCTCCTGAATGTCCTCATGCAGCCATTTTCGTTCCTTTCAGTGGGAAGCTGGTGTCTCCCAAATGGAAGAACTTTAGAGGTCTTAAGCTGCTCTGGAGGGACAAGATCCGCCTCAACAACGCCATATGGAGGGCCTGGTATATGCAGTGTAAGGGTCCCGCTTGGTGTCTGAACTGTGCTCTTCAGCTCGTCTTCAATAGAGACGGCCATCGAGCATGCTGAGTCTGCCTGTGTTTTCTGCCGGCAGACGTGGAAAGGAGGGAAAACCCCGTCTGTCATTTCGTGACGCCGCTGGATGGAAACATCGACCTGGATGTCCATCGTCCTGCAGAGGTGGAGATTGTGCGACTGTTGTTGTGACATGCAGCAAACTGCGGCTTCTCGCTGCTGTTTGTTTTTTTCCTTCTGGTGTTTCCTTTCTCTGTCGTTCATGTCTCGTCCGTCCCCCGTCTGCAGGCCATCGCCACGGAGGGCAAGTGCTGGAAGCGAAGAATCGAAATTGTCATCAGAGAATATCACAAATGGAGAACCTACTTTAAGAAGAGGGTACTGTCTTCTTGTTTTGTCTTCTTCATGCAAACGTTTACGAGTGGGCCAGGAAGCACGGTTGTTTATCTGAATCTCACGTCTGTTGTAGCTGCACAAGCACAAAGATGAAGACCTCTCCAGCTTACTGACGGTAGGCACAACCGCATCACTGCTCGGTGCTGCTGTCACGTCAACACTGTCAGCATCTGTCCCTCCACGTAATGTGACTCGTGATCAGCCAGTTCGAATCGTCTCACTTTCATAACTCTAATATTTATATTAACACTTCTGACCTTTAAGATATGAAGCACTTTTGTGTAGTTTGCATGTTATTCTTTTAATCTTCTTCATATAACTTCATAATACACTCCTACTATCTGACATTCAATCCAAGTTTACACAATCCAGAGTTTTTCTAGTAGGCTGCATCATTCTGATGCCATTAACATTATTATCCTACTTGATGGGGACCAAACACTAACTCTCATCAGAATAGTGTCCTGCAGTTCAGCAGCGATCTGCTGCTCTGATGAAAGTTGTTGATCATGTTATTGCGCCACTGCAGCGCGCACCCCACATCTGAACGTGAGGATCATGAACAAGCCCGAACACGGTGGCAGATTTAGAGTCTGAGCCAGAGTGTTTCCAACGCTGACACACTGCGCAAAGGCTCCAAAAGTAAAGTCAGGTGGAGCATAAATGCTACGTAATATGGATCGATGGCTGCCCACCTCTGTCCCCCTAATGGAGGCTGTGTTCAGGCTCCACCGGTGTGCTGCTGTGAGAGTGGACAGGCTGCTAACATCTCCTCACATGCGCGTTGTAAACCGCAGCCTTGGGCTCTGACCTGCAGGCCTCCACAGCTCGGCTGTCTGGCTTCAGTTGCTAAGCCGGCGGTGTGATGTTACACAGAGCTCCAGACATCAGCACGGCGCATTTAATTCAGACCTTTCAAGGCGAATGCATGAATGACCTCCGTAGAGAGCCACGGTGTAGCTGCTAACCTCCACCCTGCATGCCGGTTTGTCACTAACTGCCTTGCTGGTTGCCTTCTGAACCCTCGAAGGGGCCGGAGGAGCAGTTGTCACTGTTTGGGGAAGTGTCTCCAGACATGCTCCGTGTCTCCATTTATCAGGATGAAGAGACTGCTGCACGCCGTGTGCCTCGTAAGCATTACGAACCGCCTGCCCCCATGGAGATGGACACCCTCTTTGACATGGATTTTCTGATGTCTGAGTTTTCAGACACCTTGTTCTCTACATTGGCTTCACATCAGCCCATAGCCTGGCCCAATCCCCGAGAAATAGGTGAGAAGATGATCGGCTGCGTGATGGAGTCAGTGGACTCGCTTCTGTTAAAGCTTCAGTTGATCGTCGCTTTGCAGTTTATTGGTGTTATTGTTGTTACAAGCCTCCTTAAACAAGTGCAACTTGGAGCTGAATTTGAGCAATTTTGTCTTGAGTGTGTCACAAACCGTCGCGTTGTCCCGCGCCTCTCTGCACCTCCACAGCTCACGCAGGAAATGCTGACATGATCCAGCCGGGTCTCATCCCGTTACAGCCCAACCTGGATTTCATGGACTCCTTCGACTCCCTCCAAGGTAGCTGTGAGCCCCCGCAGCCGCAGCTGCAGCTGCAGTCGCACCACAGAGCAACTAATAGTGCACACTGTTCAGGAATCAAGCGCACATGTTCCAGTAACTCTGCTCCAGCAGTTGGCCTAGCCTAACACAGTCTGTAGTGTGATTGTACTAACCTCTAGCTAACATAGAGACTCTTGTTCCAGACCTATTTCACAGCCTCCGTCAGCCCGTCTTCCCCTCTGTTTCCCCCACTGCACCATCTGTCACCCCTCTACTCAGCAGCAGCTCTCAGTCACAGGTAAACACCCACACAGTGCTCAGGCGCTAACACACACCAACCATGACATGTTGTGAGGAGGAGGAGGAGGAGGAGATTGTTGCAGGTTTTAATCGATTTATTAAATCGTCCGTCTTCTTTCCTTTCTGTAGTTACACAAAATAATCTCTGTAACCAAATAATATCACTAAACTTTGTTCACTGAGTAAACACGGCTTCCTTGTACTGATTTACAGCGTTTTGTTGTTCATTTTTCTCCCTTAAAATTAAATTCTTACTGAAAATCTTGCAAAGTCGGCGCCGTCAAACATGCGGCGAGGTGATTCAGTCAGGACGTGTGCAGCGACATTTCAGTTTCACCAGTAAATTAGACATTTGGAGGAACGTCTCAGGTGAAGTAGTGGTGACGGTAAGTGACGAGCCCATCATGCAACAGTGTTTAAAACCCTCAGAGCATCATGTGAGGGTCAGTTTGTGAAACCTGCACACCTTCGACTTCAGAAGTCACGTGGTCTGTGAAGGACACGGTGCAGAGACCAAGAGCAAAAACGAAGTGTTTTATCGGCACTTTTCTAAGACATGTCTGTGTTTCTGTTGCCTTTGACACAACAGCTGCAAGGAAATGTTGAACTTTTTGTTTTGTCAGAGTTTGTTTTCACAAGTTTTATCCAATTCAGATCTAAATATAGCAGCATGCGGTTCCTGAACTAATCGAGTCGACACACCTGGTTCCTCAGAACAATGAATCATCCAGAACAAAACAATGTTTCCTCCACTTGTCTGTCATTTGATTTTTTTCCCACCAGTCTGTTCAGAACGCTTCATAGGACTTTTTGTAAATATACCAGAAGCTTCTCTCTCACGAGCCACTTTTTTAAGTCTTTGTGGTGTCAGTGTATCAGCACCGTGCTGCGCTAGCAGCTCTGCCTTCGCTGTTGGAAGGAGACGTGTGCCTGCGAAGAGGCTGCTGCAGTTTGGTCCGAGCTCGTTCCCGAGTTTCTGCTTCTCTGTGAACGTCCTCGTCTTAGATCCATAGTCTGCGACAGTTCTGGGCGGGGCACATTCAGGGAGAGGTGTGTAGAGAAGGGTGAGTCACTTCCAGTCAGAGGAAGCAGGAACTTCAAAAAGATGTGGCGTGACCTCTTGGAACTGGTTCACATCGAACCTTATCGGCTGCTCGTCGCTGATGGTTGGATACGGATTTCTGAGCCGTTCTGCTTCCTCACGTTCAAAGTCACAAAAGAAATGTGAACTCGCCCTTCTTAACTTGATCTGCTAAAAAGGACATTTTTGATTCATATTGCAATCGTTTATTTGTGATATTGATGAACAATAAAGTCAAGAAAAAGTTGCTCTTGATTGTCAGGATCCTGTTTTGCACTGAAAACACGTGGTGATGCAGCCGTCGGACCAGCTGAGCGTCTGTGTTTTCTGTCCTCTGCCAGGCCCAGTTGATGCCCCCCATGCAGCTCACATCGGTCCACATCCCCCCGTCCGACGCCCTGTCCCTCCCGTCCCACATGGCCAGTCAGACCAGTCCCACCGGTGGCGGCGGCGGCGACGCGGCGTTCGGACAGAGCTTCCTGCCCTTGTTTCCTGGGCAGGTGGCGCCGTCCGAGCAGGTGGCCGCGCCCCCCGCAGTGGGCCCGCCGCTCTCCCACGACCACCTGGTGCAGTGCCTTCCCGACCAGGACATGTCCTCTGCTGCAGCAGCAGCAGAGGCAGCAGCAGCGACCTTGGTCCCCACGCCCCTGGGCGACTCCTCGGGGATGGACGAGACCGTACCGTCCGCCATCGCGCACACGGCGCCTCCCAGCGACACGACCGCCCCCTTCAGCCACGGCTCAGAGTTTAACTCCATACCGGCGCAGCAACCCGCAGCCCTGCCGTCCCAGCTCCAGCCCGTGGCCCCGCTGCCTGCCGCCCCCGTCCAGCAGCGCCAGACCTTCGCTCTGCCTCAGGCCTTCCATCCCTCCAGTGCCAACAAGAGCCGGCCGGTGCAGCGCATCGCTCCGGCCAACACCCTCCCCTCCTCGCGCCTCATCCTCACAGGTACCGTGGCGCCGCATCCCACCCCCCCGACATCCAGTCCTGGATGGGGCTCAGTTCTGTTGGTAGAAAGCATGTCGCCGCTGGTCGGTGCTCAGCCACACAACGACTGATGAACGTGTGAACTCTCTCAGCGCCGTTTGCAGGTCACGCCAACGCAGTGATTGTCACGCCGTCCAATCTGAAAGCAGAAGTGGTCCCCAACTCTGGCGTGGTCATCACTTCCTCTCACCTAGTGCCAGTACGTTCACAGGGCGCCTCGCTGGGCATCCTTCAGTCCTCCTTCAGTTTATGAAAACTAATAAACATGATTTTGTTGTTGCTGACTTGTGATTCAAAGTTCCACTTTTTCCACTTCTACCTTCTAACTTGAATCGTTTTCTCTTCGTCCTCCTCTCTCGTCTCCCAGGCGTCCGGATTTCACGTCATGGCTCCGTCGCCGAACTCGCCGCAGCCGATCGTCCCCAAAGACAAACCGCGTTCTTCCAATCGCAAACAGGACAAAGCTTCCTCCAGTTTCAGTGAGAGCGCGCGCCGGTCTGAGAGCTCCTTCAGAGGAGTGAATCCCTCAGTTTGGGCCAAAATCTTTGTTTGTTGTCACTTTTTTTTCAGTTCACAATCAGCCAGGATCGGGCCAGGGTCAGGGGTCACCGTGTGGCTTAGACACCGTTTCTGGTTCTCTGTCACTGAGCGGCTGCAGCAGCACGGCTTTAGTGAAAAACGAGCAAAATCAGGTCCGTGTCTGTTGATGTTGTATTGAAGTATTGGCTTGAATGACACTGGTGATTTTGGCGTCTTTGATTTGAGAGGAAACGTGGCTTTAACCTCTGTAATGCTGCTTTGTAACAGAACCGGAGGACGCACATATCCGCAGAGCAGAAGAGACGATCAAACATAAACTTTGGCTTCAAGTCGCTCTGCAGCCTCGTTCCAGCTCTGAAGTCCCAACCCAACGTCTGTCACGTCGTCCTCGGGGCATGTTTGTCGTGCAGCGTTTGCCTCTGTTTGAACCACTGACGTGTTTGCCACTTCTGTGCACTCAGATCACCAACGCAGTCACCCTGCAGAAGACAGTGGAGTACATCGGGAAGCTCCAGCAGGAGCGGCAGCTGATGCAGGACGAGGCCAGGAGGCTGCGAGACGAGATAGACGAGCTCAACACCTCCATCAGGTACAGAGGACACGCCCTCCCACCCCCGCCCCCGCCCCCACCCCCACCCAACTGATGGCAGACCGGCTGACTTTGAGTTTAATCCTTCCACAGCCAGTGTCAGGAGCAGCTGCCTGCCACAGGGGTGCCGGTGAGGCGGCAGCAGTTCGACCACATGCAGGAGAAGTTCAACGACTACGTGAAGAGCCGCACGCTCCAGAACTGGAAGTTCTGGATCGTATCCTTCAGTCACATCAGAAATGAGTCCTACTGGGGGGACGGGGGGGGACATGCAGAGTCCAGACCCTCCTCAGAGCATCACGGTGTTTTTCTGGTCTGTCTGCGCTCCGTCTGCGATCCTTGACCTCTTCCCCCTCCAGTTCAGCATCATCATCAAGCCGCTCTTCGACTCCTTCAACGGGATGGTGTCGACGACGAGCCGGTCGGAGCTGTGCAGCACCACGCTGCAGTGGCTCGACCGTCACTGCTCGCTGCTCGCGCTCAGACCAAGTGAGTCCATTCAAGCTCTTCACTCGTCTGCCTGAAAGTTTGCAGACTTCGGGCTCATTTTTGTGTATTTAAATCAGTGTTAATAATGGAGTGTGGACACAATCCGGTCTGCGCTCTTCACCATCCAACTGCTCGTCTCTGCTCGACTCGACTCGACACGGTTTGGGTTGTATTTTCCCATTGAGACTGCATTCCCTCTCACTATGTGTGGGGTCCTCATATCACCTCTTGAAAACTTGCATGCAGGCTCTTGCATGTGACTCACGCGCCACAACAATGGAGGACACTGTTCTAGTCGCTGCTCAGTCTGCGGCCTCATTGCCGTAGAGAAGAAAAACAACACGTCAGTGAGTTGGGCTGAGTGAGTGATCCCTCGCTAATCCCCACGCTGTTCAGAGCCGAGCGTACCGACTGAGCTGCTGCAGCAGACAGGCGACCTCACGGAGACGCTCCCAAACCCAGTCGAGTCGAGTCGAGTGAAGGTCGTGACAGAAACGTGCCCGATACAAGCTCAGCGTCAGGCTAACGTCGACGTGTCGTTGCTCCTCCAGTGGTGCTGAGCACCCTCCGCCAGCTGAGCACGTCCACGTCCATCCTGAGCGACCCCACCCTGCTCCGCGATGAAGCCCTCCATGCCGTCACACACGCCGATGTTTGACTTGCACTCAGAGGAGCTGAGGTGACCCCAAAGCCTCCGCCTTTTTTTCTTTCTTTCTTTTTCTTTTTCTTTTTTACATCAGTCATAAAACAACAACATATCAGTCGATTTCAGCAACACCGACGTCTTCCAAAGATCCAGGAAATGTGAGACGAGACTCTCAGAGGATTGACGGCTCGCCCAGTCTGGATTCACCTTCAGCACCACTGGTGAATGGATACATGGTTCATGTCCCACTGGGAGACCAGCTGATGTGCAAATACGTTTGTTTGTTTTGAATTCATCGGACGTTTGAATGACGATAGTGTGCGACCAGGCGAGGATCCATGAAACACAAAGCAGGTGCCTGCAAGGTGGTTGGGTGGGTTTTTTTGCTTGTTTTTGAAGCAATACAGATTTAAACTTTGAACACGCTCGTCACATCAACGCAAAGTCATGTGATCAAAAAGGGAAATACTGTTCAAATGTTGAATTGTGTATAAAGTGAGTGGATGTGCGACTTTTCCCACCGGTTGACTTCAGACCGGAGGTGTCGCTTTTATCGTTTTTTTGTCCCATTGGGAGTCTGAGAGGCTGCAGGCGGTCGAGGTGACCACTGAAGGGCTCGTCGACGCCTCGTCACTCCAACGCCGAGACCAGAGTTCGGTCGTTTTTGAATGTTTAACCCCTTCACCCCCCCCCCCCCGGGGACCTGGCGGCCCTCCGTCCACGCCAAACTCCTGCTGTCGCATGTCTACGTCACTCCGGTCACTTCATTCAGCTTCGCCCTGTTTCATGGATCTGTCCTGGGCAGACGACAGCGTGGTGGAACAATATTACTTTAACCCTCATAGGGACGCACACCTGAAATAGCAGTACATATGATCAATATATATGTATCTAAATAGATAGAAACTCTATTTACATGTACAGTGTTAGAAGACCCCCGCTGAACGCACAGTCGGGGTTTCCTCTGCCGGTCTCTCAGGGCTACGCTGCTGTTGTGTCCTTCTCCTCCTCTCATCCAAGAACAAATCAAGTCAGGGTTTTTCTAACTGCAGGGCGACGTGTAAAGGTACCGCGACACAGCGTGGTTTATCTCAGCAACGTTTTCTCTCCTTCTGTTTGTTTGTTTGTTTGTTTGTTGTTTTTACTCCACCTTCCTCAGATCTACTCGGCTCAACGACCTCCGGTTCAGCCGTTTTCCGCGCAAAACGTGATGTCATCAATGTGGGCCACCGATAGCTCAGGGAGCGGAGTCGATGGATGAGTCGTAACGAAAACTCCCTCCCCCCGATAAAAGTAGCTAATATTTTTTAGGCCCCCCCCCTTTCAGCAACGACATGTTTTTACTCCTGCTGGTTCGCAGGTTTAATGTTTCTGTGTCGCTTTTAAATGAGCCCACGCTGGGGTGGGACGTGATTTCTAGTGGGAAATGACTGTAACCGAGTGGAGTTGAGCCGGGGAGGGCTGAAGTCGAGCTCTGGGAATGCAGATTTATCTTCTGTGGTTACGTTTGTGTTCAGGACAGACAAAAGGTACCAAATCGCTCTGCCGTTGCACAAAAACACACACAAGCACACACACACACGACGCTTCACCCAAACTGTGGCTGACCCCCTCGCACAGTTCTTCAGTCATGTTACTGATTCTAACACTAAACGGAGCCGTGAACTCGGCTCAGTCTGAGAGTTGGACCTCACGCAGCATTAAGGTCAAAGTGTCCTTCAACCTGCAAAGTGTCTTTCTTGTTGTTGTTGTTGTTGTTGTTTCTGGCTGGACTGCAGCAGTGGCA
>JAUESF010000012.1:10422681-10435938 GCA_032274765.1 Malacoctenus tetranemus | reverse complement strand
CGCTGTCCAAGAGCAGGCTTCCCTTCCACCTGCTCATCCAGACCAAACACTACTGGAAGATCATCGGTGAGTCGGCCCGCGAGCCTCCCTCATTTAAACAGAGAACGTCTTGCTCCAAAAAATGCAGTCACTCAATATTTAGTCAGTTTCTGAGGGTTGTAAATCAGACATCACCACAGTGAGCTACATTAATCTACTTCACAGCAGCCTGACGCTCCAGATTCTCCTCCATGTTACAGTTTAATGTTGTAACCTCGTTATTTGACATCACGCAAATCTTCCTGCGACTCCTTAAACGAACCGCTTTAACGATGCAACATTTTGTCCCTTTTGCAGCTCCTGAGCTCAGCGAGGAGACCTTCCCCACTCTGCTCCTGATCAGCAAACTCATGAAGGTGAGTCCCACTCGACCACCCACCTCTTCATCTTTCACGTCCTGTATCTGTGTGGATTTGCATCCTTTGTTTACCTCCTCTGTTCCTCTCCAGATGAGCCTCGACAAGTTGTACATGTCGGCAGCGAACCACGTGTTCGAGAAGAAGATGAAGCCTCTTCTGTTCGAGCAGAGGAGGAAGGGTCAGGGCCACGGCTACAATAAGGAGACCTTCAAGGTGGCCAAGACCATGAAGAAGTTCATCCACTGCATCCAGAACCCAGAGTTTGCTGCTGCCACGGCCCACAGCATCACCCAGGAGCTCCCACCAGGTCCGAGCTGCACGCCAGCCGCCGCATCACACTGCACCGCCATGCTTCACGCGCAGACACGTGAACGTTTGCCTGTTTTCTCCGCAGGTTATGAGAAAACACAATCCCTCAGGTTCTGCCTGGCTCTGGGGGAGGCGTGGCTGAAGGACCCAAAGCTGGAGGTCAGCCTCTGCCGCACGAAAACGCGTCCGAGCTGCTGTTTTTTTTAATCCTTCTGACGCCTTCGCTGGTGTGAAAGCAGGAGGCGGCGCGGGCCAAAGGGGAGACCTTCCTGTCCAAGCTGAAGCTGCAGTTCCAGCGCTCGGCCACCGAGAACACCTTGATCGCCAATCAGCTCAGCTGCCCGGAGCACCAGAAGCTGACGGGGCTTCCAACCAGGCTCATCGCCGCGCTGTACGAGCACAGCAGCGTGGACCAGCGCTACCGCAACAACGGAGGTCAAACGTACCCAGGTGAGCTCTCACAGCCCCTCCCTTCTTCTGCTTTGAGCTTTTTTTTTATATGTTTTATTGATGCGATACTCGTTCCTTAGACATTCACGCTGCTGTCAAGGAGATCGCTGCGATCAACAACGTGGATCTTCTGAAAATCCGCAACATAATGTTGGAGAAGTGGATCTGCAAGACGGGCCCGGCTGTTGCTAAGGTTTGTCCGTCTGTGATCGGCGTCTCCGCGTCCACTTCAGGTGTTGTCCTGCCTCATTCAACCTGCCGCATTCACTCCTGTCTCTAATGAAGGAGATCAGCAATCCAGACTCTGTCAACAACATCGAGGACGACCCGGACCTGAAACGGGTGGTGTACATGCTGCAGTCGGAGTCTGTGGACGTGGCGGTGCATCTTTTAAACCCCATCCTGTCTGCTGAGACCTGGGTACGTTTGAAAGCGAGGGAATCAGCTGTGTGATGCCTGATATCTGTAAGCCTAACACCTCCCCACCACCTCCCCCCCCTCCCACTCTGCAGCCCCTCCGTAGCTCCGGGCCTCGCCTGACGTTCTGCCATCGCACCCGGGCGCTGCTTTGCCTGGTGCGCCTGGCCGACGCTGCCACTCTGGAGGCTCAGCTGCAGATCCCCAGGACCAAAATCCTGTAAGAGGTCACGAGTTCAGACAAACAGTAACGTCCTGTGTCCATGGTTACCACTCAGCAACCACTCTTCCTCTTTGTTTTTTTGTCTCCATGCAGATATTACCTGAAGTGCTACATCTTTGTCTCCCAGCTGGAGGCTTTAAACATCCCCTACACGGTGCGCTCCTTCCTCAGCTGTCCCAAAGAGGGCTTGGTTAAAGGGCTGTGGAAGAACCACAGCCACGAGCCACAGGTACCGTGGGCCCGACCACTCTGACGCTGATGCAGCTTCGGTTCAGCTTCACAGGGTCACAGAAGGAAAGAGAACCAGCAGCCGCGAGTTGTTTGCTGACATGTGTGAATCACTCGTCTCTTTAGGCGGTGCGGCTGGTGGCAGATCTGTGTCTGGAGTACAGAGTGTACGACCCCCAGCTGTGGAACAGTCTGCTGCAGAGGCTACTGGGATTCAACCTGGTGAGGGGGGCGTGGACCACGTTTGTTTACAGTGGATGAACTCGTGACTGAAACTCTTTCTGTGTTCAGACTTGGCAGGTTTTAGTCTCAGCAGCACTTTGACAGGTTAAATTAAAGAAGCGCACTGGTTTAAATTCCCACTTCTAAACTCTCGTGTGTTCGTTTGTTGTCCTCAGATCAGCCACCTGCAGAAGGTGTTGGAGGCGATCGTGGCTGTGCCGGCTCTGTGGGAGGTAACGCATCAGGAGACACTCTTACTTCACAGGTTTGACAGGATGATAACTTAAAGTAAAGTTTGATTGACACCCTCAGATGCCATCTCTCGGTATGACCTGGAGGACTATAACAGTGGGCTCTTCAAGCAAAGGTACGACTCACAGCATCGGGTTTCTTATTCTGAAGGACATCAGACGTATTGCTGTTGGTTTGACTTGCTTTGCACTGAGCAGAGTGCAGCTTACACACAGTTTTGAATGTGAATCCGTCCTAACTGATGTGAAACTCATTGCTGCCTGTCTTCCCTCTGCTTCACCTGGTGACAGTGTGCCTCCCTCTGGATTCCTGTGACTTCGAGAACCTCTACAGGTCCTTCGTTCTGCTCACCAAGTACGGTTCCATCGGATCCAATCATCCCCGTCAGCAGGTCTGCTTGTCCTCTTCATTGCTCTCCTCTCGTCTCTTTCCTCCCCAGATGTCCTTTCCTGCTGAGTCTGGACTTGCGGGGGATCGCCACCGACTTCCAGGAGGTCGATCTGTTCGCCTTCGCCCTGGGAGCGCTCTGTCTCATCCCCTGCGTGGAGTCCAGAGAGCGCGAGATCAAGGCAAGCATGTGCCCGTCGACGCAAACGCGCGTGAGCGGTCGCTGTGTGGTTTTTACACGACTGGTTCCAATCCGTGGCTGTTTCTCGGTGGCTTTTCAGGCCTTCCTGTCTGCCGTCAAGCCCGTCAGCGTCCTGGACCAGGTGGAGGAGCACATGGAGACGGGAGAGCTGGCTGGGATCCCCTCGAAGGTCAGTGTTCAGTTTCTCACCTTTCCTGCTTCCAGCTCAGGGAAGTGAAGCTAAACAGGAAAATGTGTCTTGTTCGAGGTCTTTGTCTTTATGTTCACATACGAACTGAGGACACATCTGATTTCTGTACTGGAGCCAGCGAAGTAGATCTGCTTTATCCTGGAGCTTTCTGCCTTTTCTCTCTTCTTCCCTCTTGACGTGATGTCGCTGTGTTGGACTCGGCGCCCTCTCAGGTCAGAGACTCCACGCTGGACTTCATCTGTCGGCAGGGACTCCACTCGGCGGTGATGAACACCAAACACTTCCACCGTCTCAAGCATTTTGTGGTGTCGAGTGGAAAACCTGAGGTGGTCAAAGAGCTGGTGGACGCTCTGATCAGCGAGAATCGGTGAGGTTCGACTCCAAACACTCCCTTTCATATCAGGAATTAGTTACATTTAGTAGTTGAGTGTGTTTTTTAAAGGATATATGTTTGTCAAAGTGCTGAAAAAAACCCACAACCACACTGGGACAAGTGTGATGTAAAACAATAACAAACTGAACTGATAAAAATAGCACAAAGAATGACACAGGGAACAAGGTGTGAAGTGATAATGAATTCAACAGAAATATGAGTCATTGTGGGACCTGAGGTCAAACCAGTCCTCTGACAAACCACCACGTAAACATCTTGTTCCTTCTTTTCAACTTGGTGCAAACGCATACACATAAAACCGCGGCCGACGTGGAGCAGCTCTCTACATCTCCATAAACCAACCGACCAGGCACCGGCCCACACGAGCCGAGGACGTCTCTCAAGTGTCATTTCTTTGAATCTGCTCCTCAGGCAGGAAGAAGCGGACAAGGTGGAGCAGGAATTCAGGAGCCTGCAGAGCCTCAAGAAGAGACCCGCGAACCAGTGACGGAGGCTGACGGAGGCTGGCTGACGTCCTGGAGCCGGTTTAACGACGGAGGAGGAACAGACGAGAGATCCCAGCCGGCCGTGTTTGATGATGTTGAAGCCCGCACAGCCTCTATTTATCTTCTCTGTCCACTGCATCGCTCGGATCACTGATATTTGCTGCCACTTTACTGTCTGTGCTGTCGGTGCCATGCAGAGCGGCGTTGTGGGATGAACGATCAGCATTTTCTACTAATTGTAGCAGTTTTAGTAGTTCCTTGTACTTACTTGGTATTTATCTCTCAGTTCCTCTTGTTGATTAAATATATTTCACAGCTCAGTGTTGCATCGTGGTGCTTTGATAACATAAAGCCCTCCAGGTGCACTGTAACCAGGTGCAAACTACACCTGGTTACAGAGAAACCCACCATATCAATCACCACGTCTGGACTTCAGTCAGCACAAGATGACTTCACCTTCTAACCTTCCCTGCTTCAGCCTCCTGCATGCTGGGCTCTTAAAGGGACACGCGCTCTGAGAGCGCCACAGTAAAGACGTCACCACTAACATTCATCCAAATTCAACAGCTAACCCAAGTTACACTCAGTCATGACTGTTGGTGAACATACATGAAGGTTAAAACCTGGATTAGGAACAAACCACGGCACAATTGACTAATGGGAAGTCAGTCTTGTTTATTAACACAACAAAACAACACATGCTGGATTTTCAGGAGGCAAAGTAAATAAAACATCAGGTTCACAAGATGGAGGAGCAAATGTTTGATGTCAGAGACTTCTAAACGCGATTGGGTGTGAAGTAAAAGCATGAAACGAAGAGGGAAAGATGTATCATTGTCAAACACATGTGTTTTCAGTACAATCAGTCGTGCGGTTGCTCAGTGTGACTTTACGTTACCCAGCTGAACCTTTGGATGCTGGTCTGAGACTGGACACAATCTTCTCAAACTGTCTGCGTTCTTGCAGAAGCCTATAAGCAGCAGGTGGAAAGCACCTTGGGACCAGCTGAACGGTTTGGACTCTGCAGCCTGGTGGAACGTCACTGCGCTCGGGCTCCTCAGAGCTGGCTGAGCGAGTGGGAGCCCGTCTCCCTCCTCCTCCTCTCGCCCCTCTCCTCCTCTGCTTGTGGCAGGTGCAGAGCTCTCCTGCAGACGCTCTTGAAGGCCGGGCTGGAGAAGTAGTAGACCAGCGGGTCCAGCACGCTGTTCAGGTAGGTCAGACTGACGGTGATGTAGAACACCACGGTCAGGCCCTCCAGGGCCGGGCACACTTCAGATTCGGGGAGGCGGCCGACCGCCCGGTGGGTCTCGATCCAGATCAGCAGCTGCGTGATGTTGCTGGGCAGGAAGCAGACGATGAAGAGGACCACCACGGCTGTGACGAAGTACAGAGCCTTCTTGATCCTCACATGTTGGGCCAGCTGCCTCCCTCTCAGCTGTCGGGTGATCTGAACGGTGCAGAAGAAGATCACAAGCAGAGGCAGGTAGAACGAGACCAGGAACTCCAGCTTGTGCCAGGACAGACTCCTGCGCGGCTCCGTCTCGACGGTGAAGCTCTCGCAGGACGCGGTGTCGGCGTGTTGAAAGGTGAAGATGTGGGCCGTCATTGCGACGGTGACCAGCCACAGGCAGAGGGCTCCGCACGCCGCTCTGGTGACACTCAGCGAGTTGATGCGATGGTGGGGGTGCACCACGCGCATGTACCGGTCCACGGCGATGGCCGTCAAGAAGAAGGCGCTGCCGCTGCGGTTCATCGCCAGCACGAAGAGGCAGGCGTTACACAGCGCGTCCCCGAACAGCCACTCCAGCCTGGAGATGTAGTAGCTGGCACGGAGGGGCAGAGCCAGGAGGAGCAGCAGGTCGGCCAGCGCCAGGTTGAAGAGCAACACCGTGCTGCTCTTCCAGGGCCGCAGGTGGAAGCAGAAGATCCAGAGGGCCAGACTGTTCCCCAGGGCCCCCAGGACGAACTCGGTCACCAGCAGCGGGGGGAGCACCCTGCTCAGCACCGTCCCATTGAAGCTGCATCTCATGCTGGCTGATGAGTGGCCTCGCCGCACGCAGACCAAAAGAAGTGACACCTAGAGGACTGTGTGTAGTCAGGACAGGAAATGTGAGCGCATGAGTGCGGCTTTGGCTGTGACTTCACCAGGAAGCTGCCGAGCCTCTGCTTTTTTAAAGTTATCTCTGAACCCAAGACGCAGCACAGGTCAAACTCCTTTTTCAGGGGTCGCGTACGGCCACATTTGACATCTAGTGGGCCGCACCGGTTCTTTTATCACATGTTCAGCTTTCGTTGAAGACCATTTCCAAGACATCCTGTTGTTTGAAAGCAAAGAGGAACAACAACATTCAAAACATCTTTATATTTCTTTGCATCTAATAAGGAAGCTTCACTGATCTCTGGTGCTCGTTCTTTAGTCGTGATTTGCTTTGTGAACACATGACATCACTTTGAGCAGATGAAATCCAGTCGAGTCTCCAATGAGATAAACTGCAGGACGACCCGCTTTTACATCAAGTGTACGACAAACACAATCTCACACAGTGATTGTGTTTGCTGTGCATCGATATTGTGTCTTTGAATAGACAACAAACAAACAAACAAACATGGAGACTAACTGAAAACTAGAGTAATAAAGAGGGTTTTAAAGAGACAGTCTGAGACGTGAAACATTCACAGAGTCGTTACAGGATCCATGAACACAAACTCCTACAAATGACTTTTTGTGTTGATATTCAAACATTTACTCTCCAGGTAATAAAGCAGTCAATGACTTTTGTTTTTTGTTTTTATACTTACCATTCATCCATGTTGATTACTCAGTAATTACTTCAGTATTTTTACTTTTAAATCTAGATTGGGCAATGTGAAACTAGCTTTACTCCAGTACCAGTTTGTTTACACCACGTCTGGTGACAGTTGAACCAAGTCACGTAGCTGGTGTGTATTTATACAAACTTGGTCTGGAAAACATCTGTTTGTCTTCTCGTTTCACACCTCGGTCAAGTGTGAAGATCATCAGCTGTGATGAACGGTTTCTGTCTCTGTTTCCGTCTCCTGACGGTGTCTGTGGCGGTGGGACCTGGTGAAGTGTCAGCGCCTCAGGGTCCAACAGCAGCTGACAGCACGGTCCTTCAGCGGCCTGGTGGGGGCAGCAGCGTCCCGCCCATCAGGCGGCTCGAACGGTGACAGAAGAAGCAGGAGGTCGGTCACTGGGGGTGGGATGACAACTCACCTACAGAGTGACTTCAGGACTACAACATGTTAAATGTGTGAAGCTGCACGTGATATAAGCTGTTGGCTGCAAACAGAGAAAAACCACCAGTGATAATTTAGATTTATAATTATAATGATTGAGATAATTTAGGAGGAACAGAAGAAGCGGCTGTAATTAAGCTGCGATCCGATGAACGAGGCTCCACATCACAGACCCTGCGTGGTCTGTTGATGTGGTGGTAATCATATGCTATGTGCTGTGTGGGGGGGGGGGGTGAGGCAGTGGTTCAGCACAGCGCCCTCACTCTGAGGGGGTCCTGGGTTCGAGCCTGGATGGAGCCTGGGTTTGCGTGTTCTCTCCGTGTGTCTACTGGTGACTCTGGATCGTCCACTGGTATGAACGTGTGAACTGGTGTGTCTGGCGTTTTGTGAATGGGATGGTCTGACATGGTCGGACGCTGTCAGGACGGTGACTGAGATCGTGTATGATGTCGCTCTGTGTTGCATAACTCTCCAGTGCATCACCTGACCCAAACAAACACGCTGCCATGTGACTTCGAACTGCTCTGCAGATTTAAATCTCGGAGATTATGTGAGAGATACGTAGCAGATTAAAACATTTGTTATTTGGTGACCCAAATAAAACGTAATGCGGCCTTTCTTTAGGAAACAACGACCTGGGAGACGCTTCAGAGGCGGTGTGTTCATGGGCTGGCTGGTTGTTGTTTCGTCAAATATGCTTGGATTGAAATCAGATAAAGGCTGATTAGTGTTGTCACAAGTTCCTGAAACGTCCCTCTTGTTGAATCCTGTCGGGACGTGTGACTAATACAGATGAAGGCCTCATATGTTTGGAAGTGGGAGTGTGAAGGCGACGGGTCGGAGGAGGAACAGTCGATCTGTGCTTTTGTACAAGGAGTTCCTAATGAAAGACAAACATCATGTCCCATCAACAGATCTGATACAACAGCCGGCAGAGGTGAAAGGACCCAGCAACAATGAGTGGCTGAGCCTGTTTGTCTCTGTGAGAGGCCGTCAGCATAGCTCGGATGACTCCTCCAGTCACAATGGCTCCTCGCTCGTTTGTTCTTGGCCGCGGCTCGCGTCGCATCGCGGCACCGACTCTGACCCGACTGCAGCGAAGTGTGAACGCGCACAGACCAGTGGCGTTGCGAGGGTCTCTTGGGGCTCCAAGCAAACTCCCCCCCTGTTGTCGTTGCTGTGGTGAAGTGCATTTTGGCCGCCCTAGGGGGCAGCCTTGGGGGCCCCCCTATTTGCCGGGGCTCCAAGCAACTGCCTGCCTTGCCTGTCCGCACGCTACGCCTCTGACACAGACACGGGACGGGAAAAAAATGTGACAGATCCAGTTTGGCCTGCGGGTCAGACGCGTCCTTGCTGCTCCGTCCTCCCACCGTCCCCCAGTGTTTCCTCCACCTGCATACCTGGGAACAAAACATTATGGTTCCTGCTCCGCCCAGCGCAACCAACGTGAAATTCCAGTCCTGCAACCTCGGCGAGGATTGAGACACGAGCAGGGCTTTAAAGTGTGCCTCAGAAAAAGACCTGCGTGGAACCGCGCTGCTTCCAGGCTGCCGTCACACAGCTGCGTCGACGAGAAGCTGCACGGAGGGAAAGCGCGCAGACGCCTGCACTCTGGTTTAACAGCAAACTTTAATTGAGATCTTTAACTCTCCGTGAACACAAACGTCTCTGTGACTGGGAGAAGCTGGGAGAAGCAACAGAGGCGGCAAAATCAGGTTCCTCCTCATACCACAGGTCATGTGGTCCGCTGGAAAAGTTGAGAAAACAGAGACACAAAACCTGAACACTTCATCAAATGGTTCAAACAAACAGAACTGAGTGAGGCCAAGAAGAGAGAAACACTCGACTGATGCTCACGTTATCAAACAGCTCTAAAGAGCTGAGCTGGAGCTGAGCATCACGAGGGAAACAGCGAATGAGCTGAACAGCATCAAATGGGAGACGACACGGTTACCACTGACCAGCTGCTCTTCACTGACTCTCCTGGTTCCATCACACATCAGTGGGACCCTGAAGGACTCAGAGGCACAGCTCTGTGGTCTCCACCAGCAGCTGTGTGATGACTTTTACACAAACTGTTAAACTCTCTTTGTGTTGATTTTTTCATCAATCATTTTGATTTGACTTATTTTAATCTTATTTTTTGCATTTCCCCACTTATAACATCATAAGACTGTTATATTTTAAACTCATTCACATTTCTGTGTCTTCTATCATCTAATTTTATCTTGCATTATTACACTGGATGCTCTGGTTTATTCTTCTCTGTGTAATATAGCATTAATACATCGCACGTCTGTGCCCAGGGCCCATGGTCACAGCTAAAGTCTTGATGATGTTTTCTGTTTCCTGCTTGCTGATGTTGTTTTCTAACATCAGTGTGTTGGATTGTTTACTTCCTGGTTATAATCTGACTTTAATTCCTTTACAGTGTTTTTGATGCTCCTGGCCTCAGTCTGCAGTGATCGGTCGCTTTCATGTCTCACACTTGTTTCGACTTCAGTGAAATGCGCCCAGTGAGGAGGAGGATGATGATGATGATGATAATGAGGATGAAGATGACGATGAGGGAGAGCTTGTTTCCGCTGTGAAAGCAGCGGGGTGACAGTAGCCGGAAACACAGCGACACAGCGGAGGTGGGAGGCGGCGAGAGGACGTGATGATGAAGAGGAGGAGGAGGAGGGAGGATGATGACTTGCCTCCACCTTTGGGGGAGGATCCGTCCACGTAACGCGCAGCAGCCTCGGTGACTGGCCCGCGCGGTTCCTCCTTCGGCCGCGGCGCAATCAGCGGTAATGAAGCCCGGAGATGCGGCTGCCGCACTGAGCCTGGCGTCCCCGTAGCAGAGCCGCACTCCGCCCGCCGCCGGTCGCCCGTTTCTCTGGACGTTATCTCTCTTCTGGTTTTTGTTTCGGTCGCCACGGAGGAGGCGGCAGACTAACCCTTTCTGGCCGGTAGCACCGTGAGCGGGGACGGAGGCAGAGGATGAACAGCATCAGGCATGTGCCCACACGGGTGAAGTCCAAGCGGACCGAGGTCAGCCTGGGAGCGGAGCGGGAGCATTTCGACAAGCAGCAGGTAAATAGGAGCGCAACGCGCACCGCGCCGCGCCGGTTTGCGCCGGTCCGGGCTCCGCCGGAGCTTTGCTGCAGAGGCCACATCTCCCCCCCGAACCCACCCGCGTCCTGATCGGATGGATGTGACGCTTCACAGGCGTCGCAGGGTGAAGTGAAAGCGCGATGCGGTGGCTTTGTGTCCTGCTGACTCTCCTGTTCAAGGGCTCCAGCGGTAAATACTGAGGGAGTCAAATGGACATAAGGACACCTTTTAAGGAGGGTTTCCACCAGCACAGGCTGTCAGAGGGAAGACCTGGTCTGGGACCCTGTCTCTGGTTTATAGTGTGATGTGTTTGACTCCAGCAGGAAACCAAAGTGACTTGTGACGCCATCCATTCCTCTGGAGCCTGTCCTTCATATCTTCCTGATCTAGTTCTTCCTGTCCGACCACCTTCTCCCTTCCTGGCAGACATGTCTCTCTCTGCCTTCACCTGGCCTTTCCTTTCCTGATCTGTCACCCACTGACTGACTAACATCACCTTGTACCTCTGGGTCACCCTTTCTAAACCACATGTTCCTGTGACCGTGAGCGTGAACGCAGCGAAGGCCTGACTCCCTCCTACAACAGGTGCTTTGTGGTGTGTTTTTCAGGCGGTTTCTTTGATGGCAGTCGTTCACAGAGAACACCGTGAACCGGCTTTTTGAAGCCACACCAACTTTGTGTCCCATCGAGGCCAGAGTTTGAAGCGGGCCACGTACCTGCGAGTGGGGAAACGCGAGACGTCGGCGGGGCCGAGTAACCAAACAAACGGCGGAGCAGCTGCCTGAGTGCTCACGCTCACTCTTCAGGGTTTCTACCGGAGCTGCTGCTGCGTTGGGCGTGTGCCACGCTGCTCTGTCAATGGTTTATTTGCCTTTCTAAACACGTGTGGCGAGACGGAGCACTAGTTCCCCCCGAGTGTCTAAAGCAGCAGGGCAACGAATGGTCAACCTCCTGTGTTGCATCCTATTGTTTATTGTTACAGTTGTTGATCCCAGCAGTGGATTTACAGCCTCTGTGTTTACACGAGGACTGTCCAGGGTCTAGTTTTGACTGGATGAGGGATACTGGGAAAAATGCCTGTGTTCATTTGGTTTGGTTCACGCTGCACTTTGGAGGTGGACCAACGTCATCAGCTTCTAGTTTGGGGGAGCGTCTCTGCCTGAAACAAGCGATAGGAGAGAGAAGAAGAGGTGCAAATGGCTCCTTAAGTCCAGGAGTGAACAAAGATGCCAGAGAAAGCAGGAGGCTACCTGTTGCCTTGGTTACTCAGGCCCCGTGCGTGCATCACTTCCTCCCCGCTCAGACAGATCAGCTGATCATCTGTCACATGATCAAGGAAGCACTGTGTCGCTCGCCAGCAGGTGGACCTGAGGCCCACGACCTCAGGCGGACCAGAACTCACCTGTTGGTTCCAGACCAGTGTTCAGATGAGCTTTCACACCAGACAAAGTGAAGCGGACTATCTGACCAAAGGAACTCTGGTCCGTTTCCAACAGACTGAACACCTCTGGGGGTTAGAGACCACCAAACACTAGTGAACACACCCAACTATTTCCTCAGTGTGCCTGTTGGTACGAGTCTGTGTCGCTCAATGATGAATGGAGTCACTGCACAACATGCAAATGAGGTTCAAGTACAGAAAGGAATCAGGACTCCCGGCGACGAGCATGTGAAGAGCCACAGGAAACGACTTGTGACTGATCCAACAACACAACGAGCTAAAATCCAAACGTCGTCTGCTCTGATCTCTTCATTGCTGTTCCCCACACGTCTCGTATTTCACCGTGAGGCCGTTCGTCCTGCTCCTGACCTGGAGGTTTCACATTTCTACAACACACCGATCCCAAGCTGCCTTCATGGTGAAGTTCCCTGGTTCAGGCCAAAGCGCCAAACGTGAAACACTGAACAGCAACATGCTTCAGCATCAGACCGTCAGATTGTGATCATCCTGAGCGATTCAGTCTACACACAGAGGAGTCCAGGAGTTTGCATCAAAGTTAGATTTATGGGTAATTTATCCACATAGGGCCTGAACATGCTGCTCTGAAATGCTACAGGAACAAATCTCAACACGACTCCATTTGTTTACGTGTTTGCAACCAAAAACACTGAAGCAACATTCGCCTCACCCTTCCTCTGATGCAGGTACATTGTGTTTGTGTGTGCTGGCTGAGCTCCAGTTGTGTGCTCAATGTCTTCTTCGTTTGTTAGAGTGACGATGGTGCAGCGCCACTTACAGGCCTGGACCCTACATTACATTGTTGTTTCTCTGGTTTGGTGGAAACAAACATGTTTGCTTGGGATGACGTGAACCCTGTTTCTAAAAATGGAAGTGTTTAAACTTCAGGTGTTTTTTTAGAGAATTTTGTATCTGAGTAACATCTCCTCCTCGCTCCTGCCGGGCAGCGGTTGGTTGAATGTGCGTTTTTTTTGTAATCGTATCCGGTTTTAGTTAAAAGGTTGTCGTGTGTGGGAGGATGCTCTCGCATTCCTCCCATTATCAGTTTGTCAGTCGGTGCTGATTCATCGAATGCTCTGTTCAAACTCGGCTGCGCTCACCACTCGATCCACTCTCGGCCGCCATCTCTGCTTTTTATGCCGACCTCGGCGCCAAGGTGAAATCTCACACAGCGTCCTGTGTGCTTGTGCACACGTGTGTGTGTTTCTGTGTGTGTGTGTGTGTGTGTGTGTGTGTGTGTGTGCGCGTGTGTGTGTGCATGGCAATGTTTGCTTTCTCCTGTTG
>JAUESF010000012.1:10382038-10399586 GCA_032274765.1 Malacoctenus tetranemus | reverse complement strand
CACACACACACACACACACACACACACACACACACACACACACACACACACACACACACACACACACACACTACATCTTGTCGCTTTTTGGTAACAGTGGAGACTGGAAACGAAGAAGCTGCACGCACTCTTTGAAAGTGAGTGCTCTTGCTCCCTGACGATCTTTGGCGCTCACCTGTCGCTAGGATACTTTGCCCTCCTCTGCTGTCCCTCGCGTCACGTCATTGGACAGTGAGTGATGGGGGAAGTGGAGCTCCCTGGAAGTTTGGTACTTTGGTTCGGTGAAAGTATTGAGACGAAAGCTTCCAAACAGTGAGACGGCGGAGTGTTTCCGAGCGCAGGAACAGCGCTCTTCTTCCCGGTGTTGTGAAGGAGTCTCCCGGTGCGGCCATGGAGTTTGGCGAGGAGTCGTCGCCCGCGCTAGCTTTCGAGAAAGACGCGTTCGAGCTGACGGTGGAGGACGTGTACGACATCTCCTACGTGATCGGCCGAGATCTGTTGAAAATCAGCAGCGCGGGCGAAGAAGTGTCGGACCTGCAGTTCAGGATAGTTCGCGTTTTGGAGCTGTTCGAGACTCTGGTCAACAAGTACAACTTGTCTCTGGAGGAGCTGAAAATGGAGCGCGACAACTTGAAGAGTGAGCTGCACCGGATCATCCAGGACGGCTCCTCCGAGCAGGGCACGGTGAGTGTCCGCGCCCCGTCCCCGGGCCCGTGTCTGACAGAGAGGGCTGCATTTCCAGTGGCTCACTCCCTCTCTCTCTCTCTCTGGTGTGACACAGCAGCAGACGGTGGGGCCCAACCAGCTGGTGGTGGACCTGACGGACCCCAACAGACCGCGCTTCACCATGCAGGAGCTGAAGGAGGTGCTGCAGGAGAGGAACCAGCTGAAGGCGCAGCTCCTGGTGGCTCAGGAGGAGCTGCAGCTGTACAAGAGGTGACCAGTGTGACACACACTAGCCGCTACATTGATGCACAACCAGAAACCTCAGCAGGTCTGCTAATTCAGCACCTTATTGGCATCACTGTTAACAAAGCCCAAAGATTAAAGGCTTTGCAAAAGGGGGATTTATTGCAAATCTGCTGTAGGATATGGCAACAGATTGTTGAAGCCACAGAGGATTGATGATACAGACTCTGCTGCTTCACTTGCCAGTGTTTTAGTGTATTCAGAATGGTTCAACAGCTTCTATTAGGAGCAAGAGCAGGTCTACTGTTTAATAATGATGTTAGGTTTCCTCTCACTGTCACGGTAGAAGCATACTCCCATTGTTTCAATGATCTCACCAAGTTGTTGCTTTAGAAACAGGTGTATTTTGTAAGTGTGACACAACATGCATGTTCCTCATGACCTGTCCAGATATCCTAAAAGATGAATAGATCATCGGTTCCACTGACAAAGTGGTGCCGCGGTTCTCGTCGTGTCAGAGGGGTCCGGTCATGCGTCTCTCTGGGTCTCCCCTCCTCTTCCCACAGTCCCAGAAAAGCTGCTTGCTAACCCGATTTTCGACTCCAAATGGCCTGAGTTCGAATGTGTGGGTGATTGTCTCTGAGGTCGACGCATCGCGCCTCTCCCAGCGTCTCTTTGGATTGTCAGTTTAATGAGTCGTCGTCATGAAAGAGTCCAAATGGGACGAAGTGACGAGATCAGTGTCTGTGAGAAAGGGAAAGAGTGGTACTCTTTACCCTCCACGTGTGTGATGGTTCATTTTTATATTGTCTAGTGTCTTGTGTCAGTTGTCTCTTTTAATTTTCTGATATAACTTCATAGTGAAAGTATAGTAAATAGAGGAAAAATCTACTTTTTGGCTTTCATTGCTCGACTCAAAAAAGCCATCGGTCCAAAGACCTACTCAACCCTGTTTCTACAAGCGTTGCAAACAACAAAGTCAATGAAGACAGTGAATAGGTGCCATGATCAACAGGTGACATGACGGTGAGCGTTGTTGTCGTGCAGTGGGATTTTGCCCCAAGCTGAACCAGCCATGGTGGAGGTGGACCTGGACGGCCCAGAACCCGTGAACACACCTACCGACCACAGTCCAGCCACCAACCAGGATGCAAAGGAAGAGAAGACGACCATCAGTAAATTGTGAGTAAAGAAACCTGCTGCTGCTGCTTTTTACCAACAACGTTTTGCAGTGGAGCCTTTTTTTTGTTGAGCTCTGAAGTGTGTTGGTTGTAAACCTCTGATGGAAGCGATACAGACTTTTTCCCAGCTGCAGCCACATGACGCTGGAGTGAACTGGCAGGCAGATGTTTCTCACAGGCCGTCTCCTGTCTGCTAACGATATACTTGTGACCACATGAGTTCATGCAGTGGATTTCTGTGTATGTGAGTGTGTGTGCGTGTGCGTGAGAGAGGGAGAGACTGGTAAGTGGGAGAGAAGCAGGAGCTGGAAACTGTGTCTGTCTGCAGTCGGTGATTGCAGCCTGCAGTGTTGCCGAGTGTTCCACGTTCACCGAGTGAGAAACAAATCTCACTTTTCTGTTTGCAGGTTTTCATTCAGGCGGAAGTGAGAAAAAAAACTCCCAAGAAGTGACCCAAGTAGAAGACAAACAGGATTTGTCGGCACAGTTTAACCACTTTTTTTACAATGTCTGTTTTTTTTATGTGTCACTCTAACAAGCATCATGTTTTGTACTGGAAATTTTAACCTGTCGTGGTTTACAGATGTTTTGCTTTTGAAGGAATGTGAGATGACGATCACAAAGGAAACTGGAAAGTATTATCTAACTAGTGTTGAATGAATTCAGTGAAAGTGAAATTACTGCTATGCTTGGTACTTTCTGTAAATCGTAGTAGTCTTACTGTTGGTTCGGTCCTCTGAACTGCGTTCGCCTCCGTCTGGTTGCCTAATTAAAGAGGGCCCCGGCCCTGGACCCTGCAAATAAAAGACTGTTGCATTCAAACAGCACGTTTTTTCTTCTGGTCTTGACTGTTTTATAGGTTTCATAGTCTGTAACTTTAATTTAGTGCTCGAAGATTGAAAGAAATTGAGTCAGAGGTTACATTTCAGTCGGTAATTTATTTCCAACAAATGCAAAACAAAATTTTCAATTGGTCACATTTCTATTTCCAAAGCACCACTCTCATTTGTGAGAGTCCATAGAGATGAGTTTCACTGAGGTGATGGGATATTTACAAACAGCAAGTCTTGCTGATATACACACATTTACAGGTCGTTGTCAGCCTTGGAGGCTTCCTCTCCAGTTAGCTCATTTCGAATATCAAAGTACAATCCTCCTCCTCCTCCTCTGACAGGCAGTCTGCAGTTCACAGGTTGTCTACGACACAAAAGCTGTAACAGCTGGAATATGAACCAAGTTGTTTTATTCCTACATTTATATAAACAGGTAATAATTTACAAGAGCTGGGAAGTTTATTGCATAAATACATCCAGCAAAACGTACTGAGAGAACGCTAAAAGCATGATAAAAGCTTATTTTGCAAAAGTACGTTTCAAGAATTGAAGCTTCCGCTTTGATAAAAAAAAAACAAAAATCCTCAAAAACCCATTTTGTTCATTTCACATCTTCCACAAAGAGAAAAAGTACTGGGGGGGGGGGTCACAGTTTGAGCCATGGGTGGGCAGAGATGGAGGCTTTGCTGCGATCGCCGTAGTCGTACAGCAGCTCCTCCCCCGCGCCGACGTCTCTGGCGGCCACCAGGATCAGGTGAGGGGTCCCGTCAATGGGGTGAAGCCTGGTCTGGCAGTTCCCACTCTTACTGTGGTTGATCAGTCGGCCCAGGCGGCTCGTTTCCTTGGTAGCGTCCACGCTGTGGTCAAAGGAGACACAACACTGTAAAACAACACAGGCAGCCACACAGCTGGAAATGGCTGAGTGACTTCTCAGCATTTCAGCTGTTTCCAGCTTTTATTCCCTTTATGACAAAGCTGAACAAAAAGTATTTGTTGGGCTAATATTTATTTGCTATCTTTATTGTCTTGTTAAACATTGAACCAAGAGAGAGTAGACCAACTACAGAAATACAAAGGCCTCTATGTCAAACAGCTGATCCAGTACAAACAAGAAGTTTGTGCTAAAGAAAAGACCAGTGGTGTTTTTTCCCCTACTTACCAGTAAGTTTTGGACTGATACTGGAAGTAGTACATGTAGCAGCCTGTCTGAGGGTCCTGAGCGTACTCGTCCTCTCTGGACTTGGCCTCGGTGAGTTCCAGCAGGTCTCCGTGATACTCCACCACGAAGTCTCCCCTTTTGAACGCCCTGGTGGCAAATACCCCTCGGCCTTTTCCTTCTGTGTTTCTGACCTGTCGACGCAACAAAAGTGCATGATTACACGTTACACTAGCTGAGGCGTCAAAGCAGCAGTTTAACCTGAGACCTTCAGCTTGAAAACAGTTCACGTGTCAAATTATGAACAATCATTTAAACTGTTCAATGTTACCTCCATCCCTTCTTCAGTGTTGTTCTTGATCAGTTCATCGATGTGCTTGTGTTCTTCATTCTGTCAGACAAATGATTGACAGTTACTCTCTGAAACATCAGGATTTTATGCATTTACCTAAAAAATAATTAAAAATAAAAAAGTTTTTCTTTCTTCACACCTTTAACTTTGCTTCAGTTGTTCTGTTGCTGCGTCTGATGGGATAATAATCTGTGACCTTCCTGTTTTGTGGACCTTTATTCTCCGTCCTGAAAGGAGAAGCAGTCCAGACATTGAGGAGATGTGACTCAGTCAGGCTGAGGTGATGCAGATGCGTCACATTCAGGGCCTCACTTTTTCGCTCTGGGTTTGCGAACAGCTGGTCTCTGGGAATTGAGAGCAGGAACCTTCCTGTCTCCCCCAGACTCTTTGTGCTCGCGCTGCTCAGATGTTTGCTCTGCAGCGCCTTCATTGTGACAAGTGGTTTCAGCCTTCTGCTCTCTTGGCTCACAGCTGTCGGCTTTTACTCCACTGGGTAACTCTGAAATGTCACAAAAAAAAGTAGTGAAAAACGACTGAAACAGTGAGATCTAATCAGGAGAGCGACGCTCTATCAGAGGCACAGCTAAGTCAGGTCATAAGATGGGTCAGTGAACACTCAAACCATTCAAACGCACAGGAATTTCTGCTGTGGCACACATGCGTCTGCTGACCACACGGTGACAAAGAGGTCAGCAGCAGGAAAACTCGGAGGCCCCGCTCAACAGAAACGCCCAAACTGCCTCAGTGGATGTTTTTGAAGCTTCATTTCTTCACCTTTCTTCAGCGCCGTCGTGTCAGGATGAGCTGTGGCACCGTCGTTCCCGTCTTGAATCAGCATGCTGGAGCTGTCGCTCAGAGGCGACCGAGGCTTGCACGAACCCTGGAACCTTTGGAGAATTGTCGGCCCTTTAGCTGCAAGTGCCTGGGGGGAAGAAAAGCAGGTTTATTGGCCTTAGAAGCATAAAATGACTTTGCTAGAGTGGAAGTATACAGGAAACAAGCCAGTTTCTCCTTCCAAGACTCATGAATGTGTGCGGTTGTCTGAGTTTAGAGTCTACCAGCACATCAAAAGCTGACTTGATATTTTACTTTACTGCTCTGTGTGACACACAACATTACAGAATCCTCAGCAGCTCGGTCAGTCTGTGTCTATTACGGGTGTAATAGACTTCTAAGGAACAAACTATATGACAAAAAAAGCAAACAGCCTTACAACTAAAAAGCTTGTATTGATTAGATCTACAGGACTTAAGTCAAATCTGTTTATACCAAGATACTGACAGAAAACACAATATTCCAGAGTCAATGACTCTTACAAATCAGAGACGAGAGTTGGAAACATTTGTAGATTAATCAATGATCTCAGAAAAAAAATGCTTGCAAAAATTTTAAGAACTAAATGTTTAAAATGACAGGAACAAAGTGAATATTTAAAGGACTCAGACAAAACTATACATTTAAGGTGTTTCTAATCTTCAAGCAACACTAATGAACAATTTTTATTATGTTTTTCTGTCGCTTAGTATATTGAAGTCATTCAACCAATACTTATAGTACCTATTGGTTATTGGACTGTCACACATAAGCATCAGTTTTTAAACGAGGTGCATCATATCACTTTAACAGGAATATGAAGAAATTAAACTACTGTGTTGTTTGTATTTTTCCCACACAAATAAACTGAACGGTTCCCTGTGGATGCCACCGGTCCTCAGCAGGTTACAGTAGAGTTCAGGGGGTCTGGTGTGTGTTTGTAGGTGTGTGACGCAGCCGCTGGGTCTGTGAATCAGGAGGCCGACACAGGTGTGCAGGACTCCCCCACTTGCCTTGCTGCTGTCCGGCTTGTTCTCCTTTGTCTCCGCCTGAGAGGGAACCGTTTTCTGTTCACCGGCGTCCTCGGGCTTCTTCTCGGCTCTCACTGCGTTTTTCCTGCCTGTAAACAAACAGGAACACAAACAAGTTGAAGCGCTTGCTGTTTCACTCGGAGCGAAGTTTTCCCGCTGCGGAGTTGTTGTTAGTAAACAGCTGGGTCCATTCACTCTGCTCTGCGCCTCCTTTTCTAACACCACCACTCGCGCGGCTCAAACCAACGCTTAAAAAATACCTTTTGCCATCTCAGGCCTCGGAATAAAACCCAGGAGACGGTGTGTTGGCCTTTAAACAAAGCCCACGGACTCTCTGCGAAATTTGAAGTCCACTACTTCTGCTGTAACGACCGTGCGAGCACGCACAGTCCGGAGTGGGCCGGAAATGAGCGTGGAGGGTTTGAAAACGCTGCGGCCCCTTCGATTGGCTGATTCTCCCACAAGGGCGGGGCTAGAGGGACAAAGCAGCTTTTTCATTCGTAGAAACTTTGGCTGTATGCTTACGTCATTTTTATTTTTATTTTTTTACTGGACCGCATAAAGGGTTTATTCACTTTAAAACAATTTTAAGGGCATTTTAAAGCATGTTTAGATTGGGTACAATATTCTCAACACATAATGTAATGTATAATAATATATAATATAATATATATAAATATAGTATAATATAACATACAATATACTCAATAAAACACCTTCATTACACGTGGATTAATTTTCCTTATTTTCACAGAATAACATTAGGAGTTGTTTTTGTGGAGTATCTATACAGGACAGGAAGATGCCCCCTTTTTAATTACCATAAATGCATGAGTGTTGTGGCTGATATCTCTATCTGTATTTTCATTGGATGTAGTAATATTTCCATGGGCACTGTAATATCATTGGCTTGTTTGTTACAGGGGAACTTTTACATGAACAGAGTTCACCTCAAATTTGCTCTGGGGACCAACGTGTGGGAAAGAGACAATATGTGCTAAAGCCTGATAACAAATACAGTAGCAGGGACAGAAAGCCTTGACCTTCCACTCAAAGCACAGACAAAAGCAAAAGACAATGTTTCCCAAAACTTTTACTTGAATATTGAACAATAACATGTAGAAATGTTGCATTCAATGACAAGTTGTGACACACACACAAAAAAATATACATATATATATATATATTTATGAACTGTTTTTGTTACTGAAATTGAAGGTAAAACAATGCATCAGCCATCCATATACACATTAAATAACTCAGTGTTCATTTTTCAAGTGACTTAAATCCTTGTTTTCGTCTCCACACAAACACCTTCACACTGTGCCGTCTCCAGGTTTGGATTCTGCAGCCATCGACTCTTTAAAGAGTCGTTTTCTCTCCAGGTTCTCGTTCACCTTCCTCCTCTTGTCTTGCTTCTTGTGCATTGACTCCTTCTTTTTCAGGACCAGCTCACTGAGCTCCCCTTTACAGGCAATGTCAAGTTTCTCTCTCATGATGTCCCGGGCACGTTTTCGGTTGATATCCACAGATCTCGTTTGATGGCACTGAGGAGAACAAAACAGAAAGTATGAAAATGTTTGTAAAAATGTTTCAAAAATGATATTGCTCATTTTAATGTGATATGAATTCCAATACAGGGTGCTCAGAAAATGGACAAAAAACCTCCAAAAAGACTATGGCAGTTTTGTGACTGCAATAGAGTGACATAATAGAGCCTGCTGATAAAATGTATGCATTTTTTTTACTTTCATATATCAACAGCAAGTGTGTGTAATGCAGCCTAAAGTAAATACGACCCAGCACGGGTTGTTTGCACAGTATCACTGGTTTTGGTTTGATTTTGGCCATTTTTACAACACTTTTTATGGACTTTAGGTCAAAACTGAATTGTACTTGAATCATTGGGTTCACAACTGAAAAAAAAATCACAGTTGTTTTAGATTTCACTGCTGTTTCCGCTGCTGACGGACACGCAGGTTTACCTTCACGACTATGCCGGTGGGGATGTGTTTGAGCACCACGCAGTTGCTGGTTTTGTTGGTGGCTTGTCCCCCGGGTCCAGATCCCCTCACAAACTGCTCCTCCAGCTCCTCCTCGCTCAGCTCAGGGAGGTCTATCAGGTCCTTCTTCCCGGCGGTCGCGCACCACGTCGGGCCACCGAGGAGCGGCGGTCTGAGCAGATGAGGCGAGGCGCCGGGGGGAGCTCTCCGGGAGAGCCGAAGGAGCGCGCTGTGCATGCGGCTGACGAGCGGACCGAGCCCGGACATTATTTACACATGTTTGTGGTTGTCAGCAAAGCATCAACATCACTTTCTCTGTGCAAGAGCTACATTTAGCGCAGGTCTTATAACCGCAATGTTTCTCATGCAGCGGACCAACTTGTACTCTGTGTGCTCGTCCTCTGTTTGCTATTTTTTCAACCAATCAGCAGGCATGTTCTTTTCTTCGTGGTGACAATAATCACCGCATTGATTCTACAGCACCCCCCTGTGTCGGTTTATGGAATAATGCCAGCAGGCATGAAACTGACAACTTGATTTCCTCTTTGAATGGATATGCTGATACAAAAGAGAGCAAGGTAAGCAGCTCTGCACCACCAGACCTCACTTCAATGTGTTTTTAATGTGTTTTTCATGTGTTTTCCTGAATGACCGAAACTGACCCACAGGTGGGTCGCTTGAGATGTTTTTTTTTGCAGAATGTCTTTCAAATTTGGGAACAGACAACATAATGTAAAAGATTAAAAAATAACCTAAATTTGGTTGTGGAAATGCTTTTTCAAGATACATCAGAGGGGCAATGACAAGAAAGATAAATGACCACAAACAGTCATTTTAGTTGATTAGCTTTTTCTAAAATTTATAGCTTATATAATTAGAATTAGAATTAGATTATGGAGGCCAAATGTACAGAATAGAAGTTTCACTTTGAATCAGTTTGTGTTACTCAATTTCATAGATCAGATGAGGAAAAGTGTTCACATTTACATCAAAAGTCACACTGCAACACGTTAACCTAAAAAATGTCATTTTGAAAAAGAACATAGAACACACTGACTGACGACCATAGCTTCCTAGCTGTTGTTGTGGTTTTAAATGTCAAATTTATACAATTCAGTTTTTGAAGCTCTTTTTTATGTCTGGATCGATTTTAACCTCGAAATAGTTGTAAAGTTCTTGTGCACGCAAAGTAAAATGGACTCATCCTGATGTAAGCTTCCTCTTCGTTCCCTCGACAATGACTATAATTAGTGATGCAGGAAACTAAGTGGGTCAGATAGAAAAGACAATCTCTCTGATGACCTGTGATGACATCAGTCTGATCACTGGTGGGCTAGGAGGGCTTCATATTACTTGAAGTGCATCTCCAGTGCTGATACCTTAAGAGCAGCGCTTGATGAGAACACTTTGACTTTGACTGTGCCTCCGTGATACATGGACAATTATCCTGCAGTGATCAACAGTGTATTGCATTTTAAAAATAACTTCTATGTAACTGATTATACTCCACACAAATGACTTTGTGCACCTCATTCACCCCATTTTTTATGATGCGTCTCTATGTGGGCTTGCTATCAGGAACTTTGGCTGAACACTGACGTCCTGGTAAAGGTCAAAGCACTGATGCATGCGCTCACATCCTGTTGAGGTCTGAGCTTTGCAGCGCCGCAGCTCATTCGGACGCTTGAGATCTTCACGGTCATGAGGCGCCTGATCAGGCTCATTGGAACATCGCGCTGTGTATCAGGCCATGCATGGCTAAGTACACACGGCCGGTAGTGAGGCAGCGAGTGGCTCAATAAATCAGGCCGTCGATGTAAATAATTTCCCTGCGTTGTAGAGAAGTGCAACTTTATAGCAGTGCGCTCACGGAACAAGTGAAGGCAGGGACAAAGCTTGTGCCTCTTTCAGCCCCGACACACTTTGTTATCAGTTGTGCTGAGAAAACTCTTTCTCCTGTTATTTAATTCATTTAAATCAAAGCAGCACACGGTTCTGACTACTTGATGAAATACAAACAAAATTGCAAATATCACGAAAAAAGGTACTGCAAAGGTGTTCAAGGCACGAAAACAGCAAAAACGTCAATGTACATAGCAATCAGAAACACGTAAAACAACAAACATACTGGAAATTAGAAGGGGGATTAAATAAGCTATGTCCGTGGATTCATTTCACTAATCACAAAAACTGTTTTTTCTCAACAAACAGCTGGCTTATTAGTAAGTAGATTAACACAGCACCACTGTGGGCTTTATTTACAGGGTTGACGTCAAACTCAGTAACATCACCGGATATTGAGGGCTCACCGTGCTTTATTGGCTGACTTCTTTTTCAAACCAGTTTCTTTTTTTTTTTATTTAGCTCACTTTACCAAGTCAGACTAGTCCTTTTCTTAGCTGCATTACATGGCAAACAGGTGTGCCTCAGCACTGTTCAAACGCAGGTCTGTTCCGGTTTGTCCCTCACCGTGAGTGCACGACTGTTGGAAAAAGTCCCCCTTCGAGAGCTCCTTCTACGCTCGTGTCTGCGGAAATACGTAACCTCTCCCTCTGCGAGTTTTCAACGTGCCCTCTTTTGCCTGCAGGGGGCGACTTACTATCAACACGGCTCAGCTGTTTACACGGTCAAGTTAGCGGAAGAGAGGACAAGAGCAGGAACATGTCGACGTAGTCTTTCACAAATAAGAGCATACTGTGTTTACGCGTTTATTTTTAATTTCGCAAGAAGGCAACAGGATTCATCTGTCAGTTCAGAGTGATGTGGACTGGTTTCTTTAAACACCTTTGTGTGGTAGTGCACATGTGGGCCAGGTGCATCGTACCAACATCTCCAAATATGCAATCATGATTATTAAATGTCAGTAATCAGTCAAGTGGTGTAGGCGATGGATGGATGCATGTTTTGCCAGAATTTGGACACAATGTTTTCCCTTTAATTACTGCATCATTTGTCATGGCATGGCTGTCTGGGAGGGAGGGCAGTATGTCAACAACACATTTTTCATCGTTTTGATGTGTGTCACTGTCTTCAGGACTCTCAGGACTTCTGCCCTGAAATCTTCATTAAACGCTAACTGAAGAGGTACGCGTGCACGCCAACGACTTTGTGTTTCCGTCTGAGCGCGCCGCGAGTCCGGGCTTTTATTTTGAAGGGATCGCGGAACGCCCGGCGGCGCTCGGGTGAGCTTGTCGGCGTGTTGTGTCGTGCTCTAGACGCCTGAAGTCTTGCATCGGTCCAGACTTGAGGAGTGACAACTTGAGGCGGGCGAGCGCGGCTCTTCGTCTGCTTGCTCTTCGGCTCTTCCCGGTCGCGGTGGTCGGAGGAGGCAGCGGCGGCGGGCCGAGGGGCGGCTGGAGGGAGGGGGGCGCTGAGCCGCACGCGCACACAGCGCACACCAAGCCGAGACGCTTCGCTCGCCACAGGACGAGCCCAACCAGCGACTCATGCGAGGGGGTAGCACGGATATTCAAGGACATTTTGACGTTACCATAGCTACTTCGGCCTTTTCCGCCGTGTGAGGAAACCCAGCGTGCTCCGTCGCGCTTTTCCGGCGCAGTGATGTGGCGAGATTTTGTAAACACGGGCAGAAACGGCGGCTGATAGACCGGGCTTTAGTCACTGCCGGCGTCCGATGATGTTCCTCCTCTGCATGTCATCCCTGCGAGTCGCGCTCCGTCTTGTTCAGCCGCCGAGGGGCCACACGGACGCAGAGGAAGCCCGCCGCTGACTTTGGATGTGTTGCGCTCGGCGATGGCATCGTTTCCACACCGCGGCGAGTCGGAGGCGGTCCGCTGCTGAAGGAAGCCCGTGTTACCGGAGCAAGAAGCAGTGACCCCTACTCCACCTAAACACCACCCCCCCTCCCCTACCCAACCCTCCTCCCCCCTCCGGAGAGGCACCGGCGAAGTTGGGATCAGTGAGTGCCGGAGGAGAGCCTACCACATCCAGAGGCGCATCGCTGCTGTGCATTAGGTCCAGGTATGTGATGAGCATCGCGAGCCATCAATTTGTCATTACCGTGCTGCCATGTTGCTAGGTAACTAACCGACGGTGGGTTTACTCTAGTTCATATGTGATCGTCTCTCTAAAGAGATGCAGCGTCACGTTAGCTATACATCTTATTTATTATTTTACAAGGTTTTTCACTGACCGTGTTTACTTTTGCATTTCCTTTTTTGGGGCTGAAGTGGCGCCGTTTATATCCGTGTAGAGGGTGACTGGAACCCCCCTGTCAGCTCTGTTTACCACCCTGTCTGCTGAATTGTTCTGGTGGCAGGCTGGAATAAGAAACATCTCCCTCCTGAAATCAAACCTACTTCACCTGTAGACTGAAATCCAGGACTTCGCTAAACTGTCCTTTTTTTTGCCTTAAAAGTCAAAAAGCATCTGTGACTATTTATAGACCAGCTGCAACCTTCACCTGTTACACCTCTATTTTCCTCTATTACGGCATGAAAGCATGCACGTTGGAACCTCACTTCCATTTGTCTGCGTTATATTTACTTCCACAACTTAAACTTTTAACTCCACTCTGTCTTTTTTTTTAATCACGAGTGTTTCTCATGACCCCCCCTCCACCCCCTCCTCCACCCCCATCTGGTTTCTTCACAAATCAGAGCCTGTGTATATGTTTCCCTGCTCTGGTGCCGTGGTCCTGCTGCTGCTGCTGCTGCTACACACAGGCACGCTTGTTAAAGCTGGAGAAATGTTCTGGAGACCGTGAGTGTTGCTGATGTTATCGCTGCTCTGCATGTGTTCCAGTCACATAGAGAAGAAGCTGTCAGGTTCCAGCGTAGGGGCGTCTTGATCTTCCCCTCTCGGCGCATGCCTTGCACAGTCGCTTTCCAGTGACACCCAGGTGTGAGAGTTTATGTAAAACCTTGCTGCAAACGAAGGCATGGAGGGGGGGGGGCGGAGGGGGGGGGGCTCAGTTCTTACACAGATTGCACTCGGTTTGGGTTTTTTTTGGGACCAAAGTGAAAAAACCTGCGCGCCACAAGCCTGTTTTTCGTCCACTCCAGGCTCCTTCTTATTCTCATCCTCGGGAGTCACTGCACTTGACTCAGCGGGGCCGGGGTGAGTCACGGAGGCAGAGCCGACTCCCAGGCTGTGGCATCTGCTGTCCAGATGATGAGGGCAGGAGCCGGCGTCGTCTGACCGTCGCGATCTCTCCTCGCATCACGTTCACCGTTGCTGCTCGTGTTTGCGTTCTGGGTTCCAACTGACGGCTGGGCTCTGGGATTATCAGGCGCCCGTCCTTATCAGAACAAGACGTAGCCTGCATCCAGAGGGTGGCGGTGAAAGGAGCACAGGACACACATCCTGGGACACGCTGTGTCTGGGCCGTAGCTGCTGTGAGCACAAGGTGTATGCGTTACCTCGACATGTCAAAACTTGCGTCCTGCTGTCTGAGGGCTTTGAGATTTGTGTAGCGTAGTTGTCATCAGCCGGTCTGTGAACTCTCACATTTTTATTGCCTTTGTCGGTTTGAAAGTAAGTAAACAGAAAACGGAAAAAGGTGAAATGCGGTGCGAGCGAGCGAGCATGAGGAGGACTGGTGAGAGGGATTCCTGAGCAGACGTTTCAGACGGGCATTACTCACGTCCCGCCTTTTTTAATTAGCGCTGCCTTTGATGCCGATTGTCGCTAATAACTTCAAAAAGCTGCCGGTGACTAAGCGGATGTTTATCATGCTGCTCCACCGTTTTCAGGAAGAGCTCCTCCGTGAGCGCGGTTCGGGGGATGCTGCTATCTGTTGTCCAGCCACTGAAGTGCTGCGCTGCTGACTGCTGGAAGCAGAGGCTGGTGAGAACAGCATCAGCATCACTCATGGCCAGAAGCCCACAGCTTGCACACGTGACCTCCTTTGACAGTAATATGTGACCTTTAGGAGACAGTGGAGCTTTTTGCTGCTCTGGATGTGACAGCTCCTGGAGATGGATCATTTGTCAAACCTGTTTTATGGCAGTGGACTCCCCCCCCCCCCGCCCCCCTCCCTTCAGCAGACACACCCACATAGATCTGTGTTGTCGATGCCAATCAGAGAACGTCTGTGGCCCCTTTCCTTCTTTGGACACATGTCTTTCCTTTTGACCACATTTTGGTCTCTGATGCAAATTTGAAATTCTGAGTCGGGCCCTCAAATAACTGAGTCCTCAGAGTGTAATTGACACAACCTGCGTGCTCACTAAAACGTCTTGAGTGCACAGCCATACAAGGCCTCTAACTGCAGAGAGAGAGAGACAGAGAGAGACAGAGGAGGGATAGTACTTCTGTCAAGTCACATTTCACTCTGGCTGAAGCATTTGGGCTGTCACTAAAATGCAGGTCTTTCATAATGCATACTTTATTAATGACATTTTGGCTCTTCAGTATGAATTCACTCAGCAGTGTCACACACGGCGTCTTGCTGCAACGAACACATTTATTACTTTTGAAAAGAAAACAAAAAGTTGTGGGGAAAAACAAGGGTCGTAATTTCATTGACGTCCTCGTCGTTGGGACGCTATGAATTCTGGGTAGTTCTCCTGAAGCAAGTTCTGCAGCATTGCAGACATGCAGAAGGGTGCTCAGCACCACGTTCGGAGAGTCTCGCCTGACAGGAGCTCACAGGTGTCACAGTAGTTTTAACCCTTTTACTCAACAATCCATTGGATGTTTGATGTTTTACGTGATTACAATTTCCTTTATAAACAATTAAAAAGCTGAAATTTGAGCTCAGTTCTGCCTTTGTTGTTTTTATCCTTGAAGTTTTACGTATTTTTCTTCCTTGAATCATTAACTTTTAGACTGAGTGTCAACGTATTTGTCGTTTAGCTGTTTGTTTGTTGAACTATCAGGACATAATATCGCGGCGTGGCTGTTTTTTATTCATGTTTTTTCAGCATGTACGTCTGCAAGGAATAACAGAGAGGCAGCAGTTGGGAGGCTGAAACCCGATAGCTCTCGAACTCTCAGGTGTCTCTGCTAAATGTAACACATCAGACAAACAAACAAAGCATCGCACCAGTGAAAGACGGGAGGTGATTATGAATCAGCCTATTGTCTGCGCAGTTGTGATTTCAGATGCAGTCTTTCTTTTGGTCACGAGTTGTAGCTGTGGAGTTACAGCGCTTCTCACTGTCTGTTTGTTTTTTTAACCAACACAAAAAGCAAATTGGAGACACAGCAGTGACATTTTTATTGGATGACGGTTCGCAGGTCCTTTCAGATGTCCTGCTGATGTGTGCTTGTTCGTCTCACACAGGTTTCTCTTCTGAAACGAAAACTACCGGCCGCGTTCAACAATGTTGCACTGCTGCGGGAGTGGCACACAACCTCCTGATAGTCTGGAGGAAAATGCTGTAAACGCGAGCTGTACGTCTGAGTGACGGGGGAGTGGAAAATTCCTGACGGAGGAGCCTGTAGCTTTTTGAGCATGTGCCCCAGCCTTGTTTGAGTATTCATGGAGCCGTGCGGCATCGCAGCGCTCCTGTGTGTTTCCTCACATGCGACAGATCTCCTGAGGTCTCCACAATAAACCCCCCCCCCCGGTCTGCACGTGTGCCGCGCGGCGCGGCTTGAAAAATTTGTCACGAACGAGAACGCAGATGACGGCTGGGTGTGCAGCCGTTGAGTAACAACGTGCTGGTCGAGGAAACTAGGCACACTTCCTGCCAGCTAAAGTTCGCGTGACGCACGCGGCAGCTCACCACATCTTTTGGTTCCACGTTCGAAGGGTTTCGGCTGGTTATCAGACGAGAGGTCTGCTACAGGAAGGGTGAAGAAACACCAGGTACACACAGTGACGGGAGCGACACCACAATCAGTTAACGGGGCCGCCGGCGTGTCTGTGAACGCCGTTCCACATTTATTTGTGTGTGTATTTCGACTATAAATGGAATTGCTTTGCAAAACAGCTCCTCTATGTTTCTAACTGAATTAGTAGGAGTCCTCTGCTTGTGGGACTATTAAGCAGATCTCATTTTTCAGTTAGTGCAACGATGTGTGTTTGTTTGTCACATACGATGACTGGCTGTTTTTTTGTGGTAATATGACATTTTCTGTGTGCGTGTGCGCGTGCGTGCGTGTGTGTGTGTGATATACTCTGACCTGCTTCTCTCTCTCGCAAGCTGCTTTCTCAACCATCTTGCACCATCTGTAATTGTTCTGTGAAACGCGCTCGTGTGTTCCTGCGCAGTTCGGCTATTTAGGAACTGAGTAGGTGAAGTTTTTCACTCTTCGCACCGAGCGAACTTTAGGCTATTTTCGAAGCTCGTTGCACGCCGATCTATCTCATCGGCCGCGCCACCCACCATGCAGCACAATCACCGTCACTCCCACCCGTGGCAAGGTAGAAGTATCCAGCTCAGAGAAGCTGATAAGAAGCTGCAGATTGTAGCCGAGATGGACCTCCTGTTGGATGATAAGAAAACCATGTTTTTTTTTGCTTTTTCTTTTACTTATAATAGATTTCATTTTTAAAAAAAACATATTCGTCCCGTTAATTTTCATAAAGTGTATTGAAGAGGAGGACATTAATTTCTCATTGGCTCATTTCCTCCAAGTTAATGAATAGTTCATGTGTTTGAATTAGCTAACTCGCTGCGGTTGCTTTGTTAGGATATTAGCAGAGGTAATTTGCTCTACAGTTTGGCATGTCAGCTGAGAACTCAATTTGTTTCATGTGCGCGGAGGAAAAAAACACCAAGGACCTCAAACAAGCTCGCCACAGAGAAACCTTGCACTGCAGGATATAGATTGCGTCGTTTTTCCACAGCTGATAACTTCTGCACACAGACTCACGTGTCATGTGTGGATAATGTTATACTGTCAGTCGATAGCCTGACGTTTCACTCGCAGTACAGCGCCACCGTCGGGACTTTTCAGAACGAAGGTTTGAACGTGATCGTTCAACAAACGAGTGTCGGAAATTTGGACGAATTCAGAATAAAGACGCGTCTTTTATCGACGTGCCGGGAAACAGCAGGAAGTGTCGCTGCTCACGGACTCTCAGCCGTCGTTTCGGGTTGTTTTGTCACACTCGTCGGATTCCCTTTGACCCCGTGCTTTGAACATCTCTGAAGGCGCATAATGAGTTGAGTGCTTTAAAGGCGGAAACCTAATTTTTTTTCACTCAGGAAATGGTTTCAGCTGTCATTTAGAACGATAATATCAGTGAGGTTTGTTTGTTTTTTTGTTGCATGTTTGGGTCTGCAGCTCACAGCTGAACCATGGCTGTGATCAGAGTGAACCGCCCTTAGGAATAATATAATGAAGATAGACGGG
>JAUESF010000012.1:10361260-10381938 GCA_032274765.1 Malacoctenus tetranemus | reverse complement strand
ACGTCACTGGTAATGCTCCTGCAATGGCAACGCCAAACTGGTTGGTCACCGCATCGTGCTAGTCTGCTCCTCACCCCCCCCTGTGAGCACCAGCTCTGCTGACGGTGTGAGGTGGACTCCCAAGAAGAGCCACGTTCTTTTTATAGCCGCCATCCACTTTCCCGCGTCCTTTCTTAAGTTTCATTTTATGGAGGAGGAATCGAGTCTGCTGCGTGCGTCCTGTCAGAGGCGGCCGCCGCGTCTATATTTCATTGTGATATTTATCAGGCGGTCGGATGAAGTGAAATCAAAGGCAGGCTGACACACACACACACACACACACACACACACACGCCCTCCCTTCCAGGAAACTTCGTGGCTCTTGGGCAGAATGATCTGCTTCTGTGAGGCATAGTTAATGTGTGAGCTAATCTAATCTGCAAGGAGCATAGTCTGCTGTGAATTAGAGATGCTCCCTGCACCACCCAGTCATTGAGAAATCTGCCTGCTCGGTGGACTCCTTCCCGTCTCCTGTGTGAGGCTCCGGCCGGCAGTCA
This sequence comes from Malacoctenus tetranemus, assembly GCA_032274765.1. Lineage (NCBI taxonomy): Eukaryota > Metazoa > Chordata > Actinopteri > Blenniiformes > Labrisomidae > Malacoctenus > Malacoctenus tetranemus. Next base: position 10,381,402 of record JAUESF010000012.1, on the reverse strand, counting down.
GACTCCATAAATCCCGGTATTTTCACTCGAGGTTTTTCATTATTCAGCGTCGACATGTGAGGGGAACATATGTGCCATGTTGTATGTGTTTGTGTGTGCAGTTCCCGCGTTGTTCTGCTCTTAGCCCTCGCAGCTCTGTGAGTCACATGGATCATGTAAAATGAAAGTGACAGCGCTGCTTCATGTCACTTCACCCGTGCTCTCTTTTCTTTTCCATTGGACACAGACACCTGATTTTCCTGAATCTAAAAATAGATACAACCCCCCCCCCCCACCAAACCCCCCCCCCTTCCCTATTTTGCTCTCACTGCATCGGCTTTTATTGCGAGGTCTTTCTGTGTTGCCTGCGTTCTGTTTCTATGTGCGAGGTGAAGCCCCACACTGCATTCAGAGCGATGTATCTGTATGTGTGTGAGTGAATCGTCGGGATCCTTCACAGTAAAAGACCGAGAGCTTTTTGAGGTTTATCTCGTCTCCGATTAGAGAATCTCAGTGCCCACTTTTCCACAAGGCTGGAAACCTGACCTCAGCACTCATTAGAACGCTAGTTAAAGTCATAGGACCAGGAGCATCTTCGAAAATGGCCTTTTATGGTCAAAATGAGAGGCGGCTTCACTCTCCGGTCAGTGGGTAAGAACACTTTTGGGAAGGCTGCATTATTTGCGCTGCATAAGAGGATTTGAGGTATTTTGTCAAAGGGCAGCAGGCGACCTCTGCTTCTCGTGAGCAGCGTTTCTCTCCTTTGCCTCGTCGCGTGGCGTCCTCCAAACCAACAGGCGCTCTTGCCAAACTGATGATTCAGTGATTTCAAATTTCTCGGAGCCAGACACTGAGAAAGACGGACGGATGCAGCGCGCCATGCTGCCACCCGAGTGGCTTTTTGGACGCCTGGTCTTTAGAAATGACACATACGACATGTAAATACAGGCAGAGTGTCGCGATTGTTCACATCAGGACATATCAGGCGATGCATCTCAGACATTTTACTATCAACGTTGAAAATTTGCAGCTTGCTTTGCATTTGGTATCGGTGTCACATCTCTGAGAACATGTGGCCTTGTTTGTTGTCGTGCAGCTTCCCCTCCGTCTGTAATGTCACTCTGGAAATAACTTGAAGTGAGAAGAGCAATCGGTGGAGTGTCGAGGAGGATATTGTGTCGTATGCATCCAACCGGGCTTATCAAGTAATATTTTTTGCGTTTGCAGTTTTACCAAGATGATGTCAAAGCCTCCATGTACTCGCATATGTGGAGAGACGCCTCTCCAGTTTATTGATTGTTGAGAATAAGATCTTTCTGCGTTCTCCCAAAGACACAAATACATTTAAAAGGCAACAATGAAGCCAAAAAATAAAACAACGCAAGGAGCCCCAAACAGGAGAAAGGTTACAGTGAGAACAAGTCTTATCTGTGGACACTTTGCACTTCACACGTCACATTCTTGGCATTTAAGAAGCAGATTGTGATACACGTCCATGTTTCAGTGTTGTAGATCCTGCCGCCATTATCGTCCTGCTGCCTGTGCGAGGTCATTTGACATCGGGGTCAAGCCGTCGCTGCACTGTGACTGTGCAGATTTATCTGCGTGTTCTTCAGATATTTTTGGAACATTGATTAATAACAAGCCAGATATGATTGCACAGTGTCAGCATGTCACAGAAATCATGGTGGCTGGACAGCGTTCCTATATTATTGCATCAGTCTGATATATACGTTTGATGCCATGTTTTTTGTCCCTGTTGTCCTATTTTTATTTATTTTTTTGGTAGTTTGCGTGTCTTTTCTGCTCCTCTGTTTGTAGCAGAGTTTCAGAGCCACTATTGCATCAGCTCTTTTTTTCATGCATGGGTGTGAAATCACTCTTCACCCCTCTGATTTAATCAAATACATTCGTTCTCCCTCCTCTGCTCACAGGGAGCTGGTTGTGGTCGACGGATGATTACAAGCTGCCTGCAGAAGCCAGAGTTTTCACAGTGCATTTCTAATTGCAATTGATACAGGTTGCAGCAGATATGTCCGGATCGTCGTTTAGCCTTTTTCTGTCGGTGCAAAGTTCTTTCAGACCAACAGGTTCAATCCGTAATAACTGTAATCATCCCGACTATTTTGCTTCTGATTTACATCGAGCGGCGTCTTCTTTGTCGCAGACATTTAGGTGGCAGTATGGATGGGATCAGTGGGGGGGGGCGGGGGTGGTGGTGGCGGCGCTCCAGCAACAAGCAGGGCGCAGTGGAAGAGGAAGAACAGAGGCTGACAAAAGTGAAAGTGGAGACAGGAGAAACAGGAGAAAGAAGTATCAGCACCCGGCAGCGTCTGGTCTCTACTTTCCTCGTCACTCTGACTTCATCTTGGCAACCAATAAGGAAAGGGCCCGGTGTGTCTCCATGGTAACCCCCCTGTTCAAGCAACGATGGAGAGGATAAAGGGGCAGGAAAGGGAATACATTTTGGCCTGAGGCGGAACATTTTTCTGTACAAGTTTTGTTGAGTGTAATCCATTTCATTTTCCCTCCGTGACACACTTATTTAAGGGAAGTTGCTCTGCCAATTATGAGAGAGCCGCCCAAATTTAGTTTTAACGTGGGGAGCTAAAAATAGACTCCACTTCTTGTCTCTTGTGTTTTGTTTACATTTTTTTGTAACGTCCATCCCCTATTTGTTTTTTTTCACTTATCACAACACTGACACAATTTCTTTAACTTTGAACGACACATTTTATTACTCTATTACTCGTCTGTGTTTGCATCTCTTTTTTGGGCGCGTTGCTGTCAGGCAGATCGTCGTTTGAATCCCTGATACATGCGGACCAATTTAGGTTTCGCCACAGACGTGCATACGAGGCGCCGTCTCACGGCAATAATGAAACCTGGGCATATTTCATGCAATCAAAGCCACTGTGTGCTGTTGTGAGGGATTGCGGAGGGCAGTGATAATGGGACCGGGTTTGTTGTTGTTGTTCATCCAAGCCTTTGTGGGAAGCTTTCGCTCCGCCAGGGGAGAGCAAGGACCCGGCAACAGGCTCCACATTAGCAGGACGGACGGCCTTATTTCAATGAAGCATCCTGTGGCTGCCAAACGGCCACAGAGGGACTGATGGAAACGTTTGGGGGGAGATGGTCTGAGTGTACACAAGCGTTTCCTCTCCTGTGGTCATCGGGCAGCGTGAATTCGTTAATGGGATGGAGGGACTTGCTCGGGGAGCGACGCCTTTTCATTCTGTATGTGCAGGAGTTACATAAGTCTGCTATGTGCGCAGTTGATTTAGGCTGTCGGAGCGCGCGGAGAGAATAACAGCAAGGGGGGGGGGGATCCTCATTTAACCTTGGCACGTAACTGATTAATCCAAGTGTAATTTGCATATAAGGTCATCTAATTTTGGCTTTCAGAGTGAAGCGTGGTGTTGATTGGAGATGGAGCCGGTATGCAATGGACCAATTTTGGAAAACGGTGGGCAGGCGAGCGCCACCGAGGCAAAAGAAAACAATGGCTCCAATTATTAAAGCAGCTTAAAGTTCCCAGCAGTCACTGGGCACCAGATTTATTTATGTTGAGTTTTAATTACATTCTGCGGGGGCCTCGAGTCTGAAACTTGTCTTATTTTTCGGCTGGTATCGAGCTTTTGTGCGATTTAGTGAGATTTACTGATCTGCCTTAAATAGATTTCATGTTTACCATGAGATCCTCGGGGACGTTCCTTTTAAAATTGGACTTTTCATCAATCTATTGTTTTAGTTAGAGGACCACATTTAGCTGCAACTCGGACGGAGTTTCTCTACTCGAGTTTCTCTTCGAACAGCAACTCTTGACATTTTTGGACGTTGTCCTTTCAGAAAATGTCGGTAAAAATGCACAGAGCGCAGCTCGAAAAGCTAAAAGATGATTGTGCAGTTGTTTGCTCCTCTAAATGAATCCCTTTCTCTGGAGTAATCAAAGTTCAGCCTCTCTCGCGCGTTCTCCTTCGTTGCCTCCCAGTGTGGGATCATTTTTAGAAGCAGGGCCGCTGTAGGAGGACGAGGAGGAACACAACGGAGGAGATGCTCACAGGGTGTCAAGTATTTTTAGCTTTACCCTTGCGCTGCCATGACGAGTGAAAAAACAAGGGCAGGTTGAGCATCCTGCCTCGGTGGTTCGTGGAAGATCTGGGGCCTGAGTGATGGCCATTTTATCCTCCTGCTCACCGTACTTGTCGTAGAGTGTGTTGTATACGCACTACGTATTGCTTTGTCATCCTAAAGCGCTGCCTGTTATGTGATTACTCGTGCTATTGTTGCTTTTTTCTGCGTTACAGTGCTCTTGTGTTGAGTTTGTGACGATTCCTCCTCCCTGTTTGTGAGCGAATGGCTTATAAGGTTCGGTGAATTTGTGTCTGTTTCCAGCAATCGTCAATTGGTGCTTTAGTGCTTTTCTGCTACCACCCACCACTGCAACCCATGTGACTCGGACCAGCCAATCAAATTCTCTCAGAGCACTCCTGCCATCCAACATGTCCGTTTGACCGAACTGCGTCATTTAGCAACTTTTCAGCTTCCAGTGCAGATTTTTTACTACAGAGACGTGACGGAGGAGGTTTAGACCGACTTCAGACTTCAGATGGGGGGGGGGGGGGGCTTGATCAGAGCTGGCTGCTTTGTCACAGAGACACAGCTACATTCTCACCACTTAAAAACATTCACAGTGTTGCTCCTTTGGCCTGCAAGTGCAGTTGTTCCTTCCCCCTTCTGTCTCTAAAGTCAGCTGACAGACCGATAAGCAGCAGGCAACGAGAACGAAAGACTCGCATATTAGTTTCATCCACTGGCGGTTCTCATGCTAATGCTGTTAGCAAGAACGAATCCCATTGAACAAACTGCTGAATTGGCATCACAGCGATCAGGCGGTAATGCTCTGGTGAAGTCCTTGGAGAAGCATTAGAAGCAAAGAGTGGGACCTCTGTCACGAAACACTCCCTCTCTCTTCATGTTTTCTCCTGCCCGGCTGCTCTGTGAGCTCTGCATTGTGAGGTGTCTGATTTCTATATATATAAAAAAATAAAAGACTCCACCACTTTTTAAATAAGCAGAAAAGGCAAATATTTGCTTTGCTATTATTGAAGTAAGCAAAGTACAACATTGTCTTTGTCCGCCTAAACTGCACCTGTGGGCTGCGGAGGAGCATAATTGCCTCCGTCCAAAGTAATAAGATAACAGACCTCAGTGTTTGATCAGGACAGGTGCGTTTATAGACGGGGAGTAAAGCAGGCCGTCTCGACGGGAGACCGTGTGTCACATTTACGCTTAAGCCTGTAACGTTGTGTTAAACCACCTGTTTATCTCATTTATACCCCCCCCCCCCCCGATAAGTAAGTGCGATCTTTCACCCGCACCGTATAGCACAGGTCCCGCTCTAATCTGTTCTTCTGAGATCACAGCTTCGTCTCGCGTTTGTGGAAATGGGCTTCCTGGGCTCTTTGGCCGTCACAGGTGGATGGAGAAACTCTCTCGCAGCACGTAAAGCCCCCGGGCACAAATGGCATTGTCTTAAGCCTTTTGACATTTTAACCGGATTGCTCGGTAAGCCCATCAACTCAATCAAGGGTTCTCGCCACGAGCCGGCTCTGCTGTGTTTGCAGCCGTTGTCATAGCCGTCGTCATCTCTGAACTATCGCGGCAGTGCCGTGAAGCTGATCTGTGATATTTCAGGCAGTCCAAGGGGCTAACATTTTCCACTTTTATTTTAAGAAGGGTCTTGCTCGCAGCGAGCGATGGGGGAAATCCTGCCTCCCCCCTTCCCCCCTCCCCCCCCTGGGATCCTCCACCTTCTCTCATGCTCCGCCTCAGTGTGTTGTTCCGTAAATCAGCTAAATTTAAAGGACCGCCGTGGCCTTTGGGGAGAGTCTCTGTGTGAGTCAACAATAACCCTCTCAGTGCACTGCTCGGTGTTTGACAGCCAAACCCAGCTGTCGCTCTCTGTCCTGAGGACGACCTGTTGCCTGTGCATAAAGCGCTCTCCTGAGCTACGTGCTCCATCTCACCAGATAGCTTCATCGTTACAAATGGCAGGGAAACCACAAAAAGAATCCAACGACCTCAGAGTCAAAGTCACACCTTCTTTTCAGGTTACAGTTGGAGCCACAGGCCTCAGTCTCACTTTTGTGGGGCAAGCTGGTCACATCTATTTATGTCACTAAAGTGTGATTACCGTCGAGCAGATGTGCGCCTCTTTGCACCGTTTGCCAGCAACATCTCAGACCACAGATGTAGCTGTGCTTACAGGCACCGTGCAGAAAGCACCGGTGGCATCATGTCCCAGTGATTAGACTCTGACCGTGTCAGAGGAAGGTAGAAATGTAAAAAACCAACCCAAACATGGTTTTCAGCATCGTCATCCTGGCAGGGGGAAGCACTGTTTAGGATCCAGCGTCTGTTTCGGGGTGTCGTGTTACACACCTCGGGGTTCACTTGTCCTGCCACAGCTGGCCGCGCATTTAACAGGGTCAGAGAACAGCAGTGGGGAAAGGGAAGCGGCTCCAGTCGGAGCATCGTGCCGGTTTCGGTCTGATCAGAACAGGAGCAGGAACATTGGAGGCTGCTCTGTGATGTGCGCTGTGCATTGGCGTGTGCTGCTATTGCGTCACTGCCTAGAGGGAGGCAGAGACTGTATTTTTAGAAGGGAATGAGCATATTCTCTGAACAAACAACGTCAAGCACTCTGCTTGCGTATGCTTGGATTATTGTGACCGGGCTATTTTTAAGCTCAGTGTGTGAGAGTGCTTTTTTCTGGGTCAAGCATGGTGCCAGTACTCTCTCGAGGCTGCTGGTGGATCAGGCATTACAGGTCCGATGCTGTGCGCAGCATCTGGATCAGTCGCTGAGGAAAGAGGCAGAGACACCGGTTGGAGTGAAATTCACCACAGCGCTGCGTCGTACAGCTGTAAATGGAGGATAGTGATTGTACTTGCGGTGTCGCCAGACTCACTTGAAAGGCCCCTGCTATTTTGTTGCATATACGCTTTGATTGCATTAGCAGACGATTTGGCACGACGGTGGCTGACGGTGGGTCTTTTCTTAAATCCAGCCTGTGTCTCAAAACAAGTGAGGCAAAAACATTCAATCGGGAGTCAACAAAGTTCTTTATATAGCCGGCGCGACCAGCCATTGATGAGCTCTCCACGTCTGTGCCTTGCTGGAGATGAATCTGCTCCACCAGCTGGACTTTGAAAAGCACAGCCTGTGTGAGTCCTCGTGGGCTTTCTTAATGCAGGGGGGGGGATTATGTCAAGGAACTGAATAAGAATACAAACACTCCTTCTGAAAGGGGGCCGGGATTAAAGTCACGACAGTTGCCACGTTTGAGTTGGAGTCAGCCAAAAGGGAGTCATCTGAGCTCGAAATGTGATGTAGATCTGTGGCTGCAGGAGATCCTCACAGGAGGCGTCAGGCTTTGCCTGCTCGGACGTCATCAGAGTAGAATTGCACTTCACCGAGAAGACGACAGGTTGATTCTGCAATCTCATAGAAAGACCTGGAAAACCGTCCTGTGCATTTATTGGTAAGGTCCCCGCTTTTGTATGCGAGTAACAGAAGTACACCCACCAGCGTTTGGCTTTGCTGTGTTGGTATTTCTGTTTATTTGTTTACAAGCGAAGTTTTTGAGCCAATCGATCATGAAAATGACAGTTGCAGTTGCAGCGCAGCGATCTGGACTGGCGCTTGATGGGCTAACTCTCACGAACCAGTAACTCAACAGATCCCCGTACAGCATCATGCCTACAAGCTCCTGCTGCAGCCAGAGCAGAGCTGGGCCCATATGGCATCCCTCTGCTGAGCTGCCTGTTGCTTTTCCCTGCCGTTCTCGGCTCTTGTTGTGCCCTCTCTCCCTCTCTCTCTCTTTGCGTACCTCGTGTCACTTCCTCGTGTGTGTGGGATGTCCGCTGGGGGCTGGACTTGGATTCACACGCCGGTCATTCTCTGGCAGATAATCAGACAATGAAAGAATTTGTCATGCCGCGTCACGTCGAGTGTCCTCCAAATCGGCACAGCTGCCACGTCCAAGAGGAAATTCTCAGAAAACACTCGGAAGTTTGTTGCGGCATCAGTCGCGGCCCGCGTGCAGATTGTTGCCACATTGTCGAGCGGTGCTTTAAGTAAATAGTGGCGCTGTTCACCAGCTCAGTTGGCAGCAACGAGCAGCGTCCCCCCGTCCCCTCTCTAAAGCCTGGGTTTCTGGAGCTCCTCGGGCTCCGGAGCCGGAGGCCTCTCCCCGGGCATCTCCAGCTAGCCTACTTCTCTCGCAGCTCCTTCCCAAGAGCGCGGTTATTTTCAGCGAAACGTGGCGTTCTGCTCTGATTTTGTCAACGCATCGCAACGCTGGTGTACAGCGAAGACGTTACATAAAAAATGTATGGAACAGCGCGTTGCCCCCTCTGAACCCGGAGCACCTCCCGTCCTGTTTGCACGCAGCTGCTCCAGGTTGCATGTTTTGCCCTGACGGCACCTCGAAAAAAAAAAACAACAGCTCATTAGATCAATGTATGTGCTGCGAGGAGCTGCGGGAGCCAGGCTGCACCCTATAGGCCGAGCACCAGGACCATTTGTTGCACACGGGGGGGGGGAGCCCGAGCAAAGCTGGTCTTTGTTTACGGGATAAGTGACGCAGCGGGAATATTAGTGTGATTAGTGCGATTACAGAGAACGGCCGGGCTCCAGCGCAAGGTCCAGTCACCGCCACAGGTCAGAAAGGAGTGGACGTTCGGGGTTACGCAACGCTGCGTGGTCGCATTCGAGATGGTCGGACGGAGGCAGCGTCGGGGCGCTGTTGTTGTTTCCTCCTCACACGCGCTGCGCTTTACAGTTCACTCTCCTCGGCAGCGTGACTCAGATCGGTTGCATGTGGTTTCACCTGACTAGTGTGAACACACTCAAATCACCGCTGTCTTTGTGGGATTCAGAGCAGGTTTGGAGTTAATGGATAAACAGCCCAACAACTTTCTTTTTCCTTTTTTACGATCATCACACATAAACTAGATATTTTGACCATTTGATTTTGATCAAACATACTTAATTTTAGAGATGCTGTTTTTTTCTTACCGTTGTGATTTATGAGCCGAAGCTTTAAAAGAGTTATTAATTAGAATCTATAATAAAAACACATGTAAGTTTGACTGCTAAATTAAATTATGGTAACTGACATTTTTGTCAACAATAAACTACTGCCTGGTTACTGGATACTGTCTCTGAAGCGCTTTCCATTCGTGTCCACAGTCGTTTTGATAGACTCATCCTTTCAAACGGCAGATAATTCCTCGTCCCTTATTGACTCCTCTCCAGATAATGCGTCACCTGAGTTGACACCTGCGATATTTAATTTAGATAAACTCCTTCTTCTTCCGAGCAGCGGAGCGCCGTGCAGCCGCAGTCTTGTGTTCGTACCTCCTTAGCTGCTTTTTTTTTTTAACAGAGATGTTCTCGCCTGGGCGGTCAAAGCCGACTTCTGCAACTCACGCCACCCACACGTTGCGCATGTATAGCCTACACCTACCCCTATCTGCCCAGTGGTTTGAAAACAATGCTTTGTGCAATTCTGAGGCTGCTATTTGTGAAACCTCGATCATGCACAGGGGGCTCTTAAATGTTACGCAATGCTCCCCCACTCAACCGTAATCCCTCTTATGCTGAGTGAGCCCCCCCATGTGACGGTGCCAGAGGGCTCGGAGAGACGGGGTCGCCGGTGGGACCGTCGGCGAAACACGGGTGCTCTCTGTGGACTCCAGCCACCCACCCCTCCTTACACGCGCACAATGAGCAGTGGCCTGTGTATAAGAAGGGAAATTCAGCCTGGTAAGTGCCTTACTTGGACGTGCGATGCTGGATGGAGACGCGATGCTGCTGGCTGCCGAAGGTGCGAAGACTGGGAGCAGACGTGCAGCAGCTTCCACCGAGCGTATGACCTGAACGACAGTCCGCCGCTTCTCTCTCCGTCGTCGGCGTGTGAGCCACGAGCCCGAGTGTTTGTCTGTGTGTGGAGGAATTTCGCGGCTTCGAGAGTGCGTTTGCGGTTTTGACGCGGCTGCTGTCTGAAGGATGGGTTTCTGCTGCTGCTTCACGCTGTCGAGCGACGGATGAAACTCCTGGAGAAATGTTGGGAGATTTCGCGTGTTCGTTTTTGACATCGCCACCGTGGTTGATTGTAAAACATGCGGCAAAGTGAGTGTTTCCATTTATCTTCCTAACCCGCAAACTTTCTTCTTGCTTTCTCTCTCCTCACAGGAAACATCAATGTGGACTTCAGCTGCTGATTTGAAGAGTCACATTTAGGAGCACCCGGAGTCTCTCCGCACCCCTTTCCCCCCCCCTTTCCCTTCCCTTCATCCCTCCCTCCCCCTTCTCCCCTGTCGATCTTTTCCCTCATCTCTCCTTTCCCCTTCTCCAACATTCACCATGCTTATCAAGGAGTACCGCATCCCCATGCCCATGAGTGTGGAGGAGTACCGCATCGCACAGCTCTACATGATCCAGGTGAAGCAACCTTCACTCACACACGCGTACACACACCTGGCCAAAAACGGGCGAGTGATGCAGGAGCCACGAAACCTTCACAGACACTTCGACGGGGGATAAATTAACACGGGGAAGTCTTCAAGAGTGCGATCGCAGCGTGTCCAATTATAAAATGATTGGTCACACGGTGTGTGACGCTGGTGCAGCAACAGAACAAAGAGGGCCTGTGTGTGCTGACAGATTAGCCAATTTAAACTCCCCGAAGCCGAAGGTTCCCAGCCACCGTAGGCTGCATGCTGCTGCAGGAGGAGGGACGGGGTCACCGACACTCTCACAGCAGACAGACTCGTTGCTTTGTTGGTATCAGATCAAATTCATTTGTCTCACTCGGCCCCTCAGCCGCAGCTGAAGTGCCTGTGAGCTTTAAAGTTCACAAGGAAGAAGCAGGAAAGGCTCCATCTGCTCAGTGTGACAACATGTTTTCTCTTGATATGTCATGTGTACATGATGGAGGATTTGTTTAATCTCGTGGTGCTGCCAGGTGCCGTCTGAGCTGCAGAGCACAAGGAAGGGAGGGAGAGCAACAGCTGAGCACTAAATAACGTTCTGTATTATCCAATTAGGGTTTCTCCAGCTCGTGTACCTATTTAAATACATGTTTCTGCTTAATATGTTTATTGTATGAGACAACATGCTGATCCTAACCTCATAAACATTGAGCAGTGTTATGTAAGGTGCACTTAAAGTGGCTGTTTAGAGTTTGTTGTAGAGCAGGTGGAAGATTTAGGTTTATTTGGTCAGGTTGGGACGTTTCACATGGTTCAGTGTCTCGTTCTCTTGGTAAACTCACACTGTTGTGCCAGTGGGAGGGAGGGCTGCTTTCATTACATCAAGTGCACAATCCATAGAAAACGGTCTCGAATCAACTCGGTCGCTAAATATGGTGAAACTACAGTTGCAGTGTTTTCCTGTGTCCCACAGGGAGCAGCTCCCTTGGGTGAGCAACATGCTCCTGGAGCCTCAACTTTACCATAGAGAGGCCTCTCCTACAACTGCTATTCTTACACCCAAATTAAAGCGCGTTCACGCTGACGACATGATCCAACCCAGCTTTGAAATAATACCACAGCAGAAGTTACAGATTCAGCTTGTTTGCGGTGTGTCAGAGGGCCGCGTCTTTTTCTGTCCTCGCTCTCTGAAAACAATCCAGAGCGTGTTCGTCGGCCCTGTCTGAACGCTGGTAGGAATTATTAGTCATTTTGACATTTTGTTCTGATCCTTCCTGTAGAAACTGCTGTATTGTCAACAGTCCAGAGCATATTGCTGTGTGGAAGAATATGAGATTGCTCCAACTTGTTTGTTGTGCTGCTGTTTCCCTCCATGTCCCCACATGGAGTACCGAACAGACAGGTAATGTGGTTGAGCGGTGGATGGTTGAGCGTATGACTCAGCAGCGGACATGCCCCGGAGCCAGCAGACGTTTCAGGACAGGACAAACGTATCACTGCGCCACACGTTCCTCACTTCATCGCTTCCTGAAAGCAGCTTTTAATTCACCTTTTGTCTTTTTCCATGCTGGATATTGTGCGATCAGATTCACACAAAGTCCATGAAGACAGCGAGTAAGAGGTGCGTTCCCGTGTAAACAAGTCACGGGACGAGAAACTCTTACGCTATTGACCCGTAGTTACCTTTTACCCTCTGACCTCACTGGCTCCATGCAGCCTCCGCGCTGTAAGGCTTCAGTCACTATGGCAACCATGACATAAGCGGCGTGCCGGTGGTCAGGTTTTGTTCACGAGAGGGAGTGAATAAAAAGAGGAAATGGAGGATAAAAAGAGAGGCTGCGAAGGAGGGATGGGAAGAAATGAGAGAGGGGGTGGAAGGAAAGCGAGTGTGTCTACCTTCGCTTCGCTGCTGTATGTTGCCAGGGCAACTGCAGCATGTAGACCTGCCTGTCTGTGATCTATCCCCGGCGTAAGCCTCATAAATGAAGGCAGGGCTTTAGGACAGCGTGGACATATCTGCACCTCGACAGGCAGCACCCCACCCCGTCTGCTCGCTCCCTCCCTTTTACTGTGCCCTTTACGTTGTCTTGTTGTTTGGTGGCCGAGTGTATTTCCTTTGTCCTTTGCGGTGACAGAAAGGTAAACAAGGACAGTGAAATCTTACATGAGACGCTCTGACTGTGTCTCCTTCATTCATAAAGATCCACCATGTTTTGACTGCGGAGTCGAGTAAAAGAGCAGCGTCTCTCACACAGGAAACGTGCCTCACTAACTTGATGGCAGGAGGAAAAAACCAGGATGTGACTCCCATCCTGTCGGAGCAGCGTGATCTAAACATGTACAGTCGGCTTTTATGGGAGAATGACTCCTGATGGCTGTTCAAAGGGAGGCTGGGAAAGGGTGAGAGGCGTGCCAAAGGTGTCATGGCGAACCCTCGTGTGGATCGTACGGAGGACCTCCTGTGTGAGATCGCAAACCTCCAGCTGTTTCTGCATTTCCGCTCCCGTCACCGGTTCGTTCCACGTCGGTTTACAAATGAACTGAGCATCATCGGGAGACGATATTCAATTGTGTGTTCATTTGAGTGTGAGCATGTTATCTGTTCCCTGGCGTCCCCCTGAGGGAACGGCGGGGCCCTGGCCAGTGCTTTGTAATCTTTTTTTCCCGGTGAGCTGGAGAGAATCACCCCGAGCTTCAGGGGAAAGACGAGTGAACGGGCTGCAGCCACAGGAGCCACATTAAAGGGCCGGTGTGTGGTTGGATAATGAGCTGCAGCACGTGTGCACTCAGATGATCGTTTATTTAAAACGCCGCCCCCGATTTTTTCTTTTTCTTTCTGAGGTTTTGCACAAAAATAGCCTTGTACACTGTAACCTTGACATTTTCCCCACTGACAGCATGTTCCATTGTGGAGTTCCTGTGTCTGGCTGTGTGCATGGCCAGGTCGCTGTGGCGTCTGTGCTGTGTCTTTGGCGCTGTCTGGGTTGTTGAGAGCAGGGTGGGTAGCTAATGAATGACCTGTCAGAGGTAATGAGGGCCGGAGCGCTGGATGCCTCATGGCTTCATCCTCCTCTGTTCCACTCATTCACCGGCTCAGTGGCATCACTTTTCCCAGCTGGACTAACTGGAGAAACGTGTCTCTCTGTAGTCTTGCAGCTGCCTTTAGCGAACTTTGAACCATATTTGGAAAGACTGAACAGCTGCTGATAAGAGGGAAGACGTGAAGTCAGTCTTCTGTCACGTTTTATTGTCCTCGTGCCTCCTTTCCCGCCTTTTTGACGCTGTCAGCACTTGGACTCTGCTCTGCTGTTTAGGCTTCCTGTTTCAGGGATTTCATAACGATTACAAGGCTTCCTTCTCGCCAAGCCCCGTCGTTCCCGTCCTTGAAACCCTGGTTCACCTAGCTGCAACGCTGCGCTACTGCATCTGCAAGCTCCACCCAAGTCTCTCTCTCTCTCTCTCTCTCTCTCTCTCTCTCTCTCCACTGTGCCCCTGGAATGTAAATATTAGGAAGGTGTGGCTCCACGAGCTGGTTTTTGGGCTCCCTGATTTGCAAGTCAGAACTGTCAGAGCCTCCAGGAAGTGATCGACTTTCTGCTTGTCAGTGTGAAAATCAGCGGATTGGCCACTTTCATTTGTTTGTTTCAGTTCCTACTTTTAACACCTGACTCTTGACTTCTGAAATGATCATCCACCATCATTTCTCTCACAGAAAAAGAGCAGAGAGGAGAGCTGTGGGGAAGGCAGCGGGGTGGAGATCCTAGAAAATAAGCCCTACACCGATGGACCAGGTGGGACGGGCCAGTACACCCACAAGGTCTACCACATCGGCATGCACATTCCCAGCTGGTTCCGCTCCATCCTGCCCAAAGCGGCGCTGAGGGTGGAGGAGGAGTCCTGGAACGCCTACCCTTACACGCGCACCAGGTGAGGCCTGCTCGTGCAGGAGGAGCCACATCCACAGCAGAGCAGGAAGAAACGTGCCAACACGCAACACTGCAGCCAACCATATGGAAACAACCCGCTTCTCTCACACGCACACGCACACGCACACGCACACGCACACACACATGCACACGCACACGCACACAGACACACACACACACACACACACACACACACACACACAAAGATAATTCCAATTAAGTATTTTAGTTCAATCGACCAATTATGAACAGTTTCCATTAAGTTACTCCATCGGTAGGGTTTAGTATCAGAAAACACTGAGTGCTCCATTGCTGGGACTCAGGTTCAGCTGTTTCTGCACAAGCGCTCAGAGAGAATAAAGACCTGAGAGCGAGTTGTCAGAAGGTTCCCTCGCAGGGCGTCGCGGCGGCATGTGGCCGGCAGTGCTCCCGGGCTACGAGGCGCTGACGGCCTCATCGTGCTCTGTGTGCCAGTCTGTTTGCCTGCGTGGGGCCTGACAAACACAGACATGTGGAGGTGCTGAAAAGAGACGTGCCCTTGACTTTGCTGTCAGGATATTGATAGACTCCAAGTGTCTGTTGACACATGTGTTCAGCCGGTGACAGTTTGGCTGCAGATGCGACAGATGTGCGTCGCTCTAATGGCTTTTGTCCTCAGCAGAGAGACAAGCCTGTCACCGCGCCTATAAAGGTGGAGCGATTCAGTTCCGATATGAGTCTCTGGATGAAAGCAGGCATGAATCCATGATTTACTCTTACTTTGGAGGAACCGTTGTGCTCAGTAATCCCCTTCCTCTCTTTCAGGTACACTTGTCCTTTTGTGGAGAAGTTCTCCATCGACATTGAGACCTACTACAAACCCGACACTGGCAACCAAGCAGATGTTTTCAACATGTCCGCCGTAGAGAGGAGACAGAGGAGCATCGGTGAGACCTTTTGGTGTCGACCAGTGACGGAAATACTGTAATAATGTCTGTCAGTGGCAAGCTCACTGCACCTGCAGCCATACATCTGTATTTATTCAATGTGAATAGCAATCACGTTTATGCACATACAAACTGTTTATTATAATCCATATAACTGCACAATCACATGCAAGATCAGTCAACATGTCGCACGTTTCATTCAAAAACACACTCACGTTGAATATTGAAAGTTAAGCTTGTTTTGTAAAAAGTCACACACTAAGTCCTGAATTTAATTCTTAAAGATATGAGGTTAAAGTGTCACATTAATCACATTAAGTTCAGTTCTGTTTTTTAGATGGTGCTAAGCTCAACTGCCGGCAGTGAGGCCCACTTGTGGTGGTGCACGAGTAGAGCAGCTGTTTTTCTTTGTGGTTTCGGGCATGTTTGCCCGGTGAGACAAACACTGCAGCAAAATGAACGGTTGTAGGGTACGCATTGACCCAGTTCAAACAGTGTTTGTAATCACTTCAAGCGCTCGCGCTCTCTGTTGTGCACGTGATGTAGTTTTGTCAGTTCGGTTATAAAAGGAATTTGGAACTGTTAAACACAAGCCCGCACAAGCTCTCCAGCCCCACCCACGAGCGCACACACCACGACACGACAATGAAAGTAACGTCAACGCGTTCAGGAATTTAAAACAACAAAAAAAAAAACGTAGCTGCCTCTGGAAGTGATTTCCACCTGAATGTAAACCGTCTTTGGCAGACCCCATCGACATCGTGACGGATCCCATGGCCCCTCACGAGTACAAAGCAGAGGAAGATCCCCGGCTCTACAAGTCTGTGAAGACCCAGAGGGGTCCGCTGCAGGACGACTGGATAGAAGACTACAACAATAACCCGGGGAAGACCCCCATCATGTGTGCCTACAAACTCTGCAAGGTGGAGTTCCGCTACTGGGGGATGCAGTCGAAGATCGAACGCTTCATTCACGACGTTGGTGAGGAAACAGCCAAAATGGGCCGTCCTGCTTCCTGCAGTTGTAGAGATGTGAAATGTGAGCGTGGAATAAATAATCACAAACCCCCAAAATAATTTCATTCACTTTTTGAATCAAGTCCAACCACTGCTCCTGTTCTTACTAATCGAGGGGAAGTCACATCAATAACACCATCACATATTAAATCTGAAGTCGTGAATCATGATTATCCTCTCGTCTGGATCTTGTTCAACAGGACTGAGGAAGGTGATGGTCCGTGCCCACCGGCAGGCCTGGTGCTGGCAGGACGAGTGGTACGGCCTGACCATCGAGGACATCCGGCAGCTGGAGCTGGAGACCCAGCTGGCCCTGGCCACCAAAATGGCCCAGTTCAGCCAGGCGGAGGAGGCCACCGAGGCCAACGGGGGCGCTCCGTCCCCCGACAAGGACCAGGAAGTCAAGGAGGCGATCAGCTCCATCGAAGCGGAGGAAGTGGTCGCCAGCTCGGGGGGAGAGACTCTGCAGCCACGAGGTGTGCTCACCAAGCAGTGGTCCACCTCCTCGCGCTCCTCCCGCTCGTCCAAGAGAGGAGGTGAGGAGCTTGTCACCCGCTCGCCTGCTTCTCCTCCGTGGATGTGGTTGTGTGTAACAGGCAGAGCTGTGGGAGTTCACAGAGGAACATACATTCAGTATTTATTCGCTTATCTCTCGCTGATACATTTTACCGGAGCGCTGCACCTGCGTGCTCCTTCCTTCACAAATTATCACATCTAAATTTACACCTCATCACGCACTGCCGCCTTGTTCGCTCAGTCTGCCACCTGACTCCTCTGCACCTTCACGACTGGAGTATACCAACACTTAAGTCGGACTGTCCCTGAAGTAAAAGCAGCCAGTTGTGATATGTGAGAACGGTCCACTCTGGCAACCCACTTGCGAAGAATTCAGCGAGTACACTATACGCTGAAAGGCTGTGTTCACACTTTAGGTGTGGGTCTGTGGTGTCGTTCAAAGCAGAGGAGAAGAAAAACATCACCCTCACACTTGTATGTGACGAGTTTAATGACTGAGATCAGTGGTGCTCCAGCGTTTCATCTGGCAAACCCTCAGGTTGCTTGAGTCAAAGGTTGCCGCCCCCCCCCTCCCCCTAAAAAAAACACCAACTCTCACCAACATACAATAGCGTTAACCTTCAAAATAAAAGCACTTGTCACTTTTGTAGTTTTGACTTACAACCTCAGAGGAAGTAAAGCCTCCAGCACCCCCCCCCCCCGTGATCTCTGGTGTCCAGCTCAGGGGGCCGAGGACCCTCCATAGGGCACCGCTGCTCAGTTTCAATCTCTTCCCTCCTTGTAGATTCCTAAAGTTCCTCCGAAGATGAGGTGTTGCATAAAGACTTAAAGCAGCAGTCGCAGTCACTGATGGTGTCTGCCCCCCCCCCCTGCCTGTGTTAGCAGTACACAGGTGTTCACACTTGGTTTTGCCCCGGAGCTGAATTCATCAGTCTGCCGAGGAGCTTTGAGTTCAGACTGTTGAATCGGTGTTAATAAAGCCGAACCCCTGCAGTGGTCTCAGCTTGGCTGCGTTTCTTCGCACCTCCTCGGCCGTGCTGTCCAACTCCTGCCGTCTGACCCCCCTCCACTCCTGGGTTATTTTTAGCGGCACCTTTGACATCACTGACCACATGACACAACGCTCCCATCTCGAGTGTCAAACCTTCCCTGAGGTAGCGCTCATCGCAGCCACCACACGAACCCTGATTTTCATCCAGCGCGCTTTTATTCACCCCCTCTAGCTCCCCCACCCCCTCCCCTCCCATCCCCCCCTCCTGTGGTTCTCCTGGGCTATTTTTAGCAGCAGTGCTGACATCACGGACCAGAGGAGGCTGACGCTCCTCGGAGTGACCCTCCCCTCCACCGCTGCCTGCTTCCTTGCTGCTGACAGCTGCAGCTGTACCCCTCTCTCACGGCGGCGCCCCTCTTCCCTCCCTCTGCACTAATGATACACGAGGCTGCGATCGAGGGCGTGTGATAGACAAGGCCGGCGTTTTGGGCCAATTGAAGCTTCACTTTTCACACAGCCATCCTTGACCACCAACAGTCCATCTGTGATGAAGCAATGCACCACTGAGACTGTTGCATGTTTATATAACACTGTGGATGTGGGGGTGTCGGGGAGGGGGGGGGGTTGTGCAATGATTCTTTGTTGCAGAGTGTGTGAGTGTGTTAAAAAAAGGGAAAAGAGAGAGGGCAAAACACATGTCCCAGAATAACGCTGAATTCGGTTGCTCATGTGTGGTTTTTCAGTGAGCCCGTCGCGTCACAGCATCTCCGAGTGGAGGATGCAGAGCATCGCCAGAGACTCGGACGACAGCTCGGACGAGGAGTTCTTCGACGCTCACGGTAACTCGTGTTTCAGTCTCACATTCAAGCTGCAAGTTGGATCCAATGCTTGTTGTGCTCAGTTTTCCAGGAACCTGCCCACTCCCTGTGTCAATCACTGTGCCTGCGTCTCTTTAAACGCAGATCAGTTCTTGAGTTTCCAAGATACCCAGCATGCTTTGGGGCTGCAGTTGAAATAGGCGGTGGTGGTGGTGGTGGTGGTGGTGCGGCCGCCCGTGCTCCCTGCTTGGATGGGTTTGCCTGAGGACACTGGGCCGGATGTCTCCTCTTGACGTCAAGTTCAGGAATCGTTCGTCACACTCCCGTGTTCGTGCTCAACAGCACGCTGGATCTTTTTACATGACAAACTGCGTCCACAGAATAAACAATGCTCCTTGAAAACCTCCAGTGTTTATTTGGTAGTAGATGAAGTAGTAGTTTCCAAGTAGAAGTAGTAGTTTTCCCATTAGTCCTGCTGATAGAACGGGAATAAAACTGTGCGTGTTGCTGTCACTTATTTCTTGAAGGCAAATTTTGTCTCCTTCGTCCATTGCCGCTCTTTACCACGGTGAGGAACTGGAATGGAATGAGCACATTAATTTGTGACGACACTTTATGATTTATCGCGTTCCTCCAGTTTTCATGTTTGCATGGCTGAATTATTGTGTGCTGGCTGTGAAAGTACGCCGCGATTAATCAAATGAACTGATTAAACTTATGGCCGCGCCGTCACAAATTGGTTTACATAACCTCCCGCCTCAGCGACTGTTCGTACAGCGGTCGCTCTTGTTTTCGCTCTGCTGCTCATTTCAGTCACTTGTAATTTGCAAATATTTCCAAAGCTGCCGACAACGCACATCGTGAAGTAAGCTGTTATTTACTCATGGCAGATAAATGGGGCTGGAGTATCAATATGAATTTAGTGCGTGCGTGCGTGCGAGCGAGATGAATCACATGATGGAGATCCACAAATTAAATATGGAAGCGCACCGACTTGGCTCAGACGGCCTCTCGTATTAAGTTTCTGTCTCAAGTTTGTTTGTGATCTCGCTCCTCTGGCAGTAATCATCAGTTACGCGTGCACGATTATTCTTTAACTGCCGCGGCCTCGCTCTAAATTTGTTTTTCTCTGTGCACTGTAATAAAGGAGAGCTTTGAGTGAGGGCACTCTTCACAGACGCAACATTCATAGCGTTTGATTTATCGTGGTGTATTATTAGAAACATGGCTCCAGTGATGATGGCAGTCACTTCTTTCAGGGGGCAGATTGCTTCAAGTGTCATGAGAAATGGAGGAAAAAATCAATATTTTCAATAATTAGCGACCGTTTTAATTCATTCAGATGTGGTTAAGACATAAAAAAAGAGAGAAAGAGAGATTTTATAAGTATGTATACACTGCGCTGCCAAACTTTAAAGACAGGCTTCAAAATAGCTGATTTGATGTATTTATAAATGTATGGCTGAGT
>JAUESF010000012.1:10345545-10355597 GCA_032274765.1 Malacoctenus tetranemus | reverse complement strand
TGTTGAGGTTCAGCCAGAGACTTTTCTGGATGTAGTTTCAGGTCTAATAAGGAGCGACGTGTTGTGAAGGAGTAACGTGAGGGGTTTTAGATGCACAAGCCTGAAGTTGTCTTCAGAGCAGTGCCAAGAAGCTCCCCAACACTGAGGCGCAGTCAGACCTGGCTTCATAGCTTCCGATCTCCACAGTTTTGTGATACATTGATAGTTACAGCTGATATTTTAAGGCTAGAGAGTGGTGAAGACAGTGTATTGACGAGTGTTGCTGTTTCCACTCTTGGATGAGCTGAGGCAGCTGCGGTCTGGAAGAAGTGGGCTCCACTAAGGGCTTGACTCTATCTTGTCCCACGTTCAGTTGTTCTTGCTTCATATGTTTCTGTGTCTTCCCTGTCTTCTTCCCTCCTTCCTCTCTTGGCCTCCTGTCCCCATATCTGCACACCTGGCTCTCTCACCTCTGAATCCACCCCCCACCCCCCTCTGCCCCCCACCCCACCCCACCCCACCCCAACCCACCCCCCCTCCACCTCCCTCTGTAGTGGAGACAGTCCAGAGCAACGCTCAGCTGCTGCTTGACAGCGGGCCTGCCCTGTCCCTTCGCTGTCAGGAGACCATCAGTGAGACCTGCATCCCTGTGCCTGTGCTAAACTGGCAGGATGGCATCCTCAAAGCCACACCCGCCACTATGGAGTGTGTGTAGCCTCTCCCATTCACCCGCATCCGTCCTCGCCCTCATTTCACCGTGTGGCTCTGCTCGTCCTTCTGACTCTTGTGTCCGAGATGATCAGATTTTTTTCCTCCTCCACATGCTCTCTTTGAGCATTTCTCTCCTCTTTCAAACGCAGCAACAAAAATACTCTCCATCTTTCTCGCTTGTGAGTCTCTTTTTAAAACCACTCACAAGTTTGATTTGATCTGTTTGATTTGGGAATTCCCGTCATTGAGGCGTAATTACAACTTTGCAGCGTGGGCTGTAAATACCTAGCAAAAAAAATCTGATGAGCATCTCACGTGTTTCTTCGTTTTTTTCATTGTTGCCATCACGTATTCACGTGGCGTTCAGTGTGTTTGGAGGACACGAGTGTTTGTGTTTGTACTGTGGTGTTTTTGAGCCGGGTCTCAGTGTGTCTGCATCATCTCCATGAAATCAGATTATCGATGTCCACAAAGCTTCTTATTTTCACTGTCGTCCCAGAGGGTTTTTTTTCCATGTGAACATCGTGCTTCTTGTGGCGTGTGCTCTCAGTGACCATCGTGTTCTCTCTGTATGTGGGAAATCTAATGTTTTACCTGTGGTTTAATCACGTCTCCAGGCTTTTCTTTCTTTTTGTACATGATATTACCTCAGGACTTGGTACGATTTAGCTCCATTAGAACTACTAGTTCAGCGTTACGACATGACTCGTCTGTGACTTTACATCCACTCAGTGTTTTATGTGTTTACATGCTGGTCTGTTGTCGGTGGGTTAAAGAAATCTGACCTTGGCCAGCATGCGGCTGCCTTGTGGTTTCACATGTCCTCTGGAACCACGCTGCCTGCCGTCACATTTCTCTCCCACCAATTTAACAACCCCCCCCCCTCCATCACTGTGAGTTACCCCCCTCCCTTACCTGTGTCTCTGTCTAATGGGATCTCCTTGTTTGGGCTCAATAGCGGATGTTGTTCAGTCTCATGGTGGTGTCTTCATGGACAGTTCGTACCCCTCATCCCCCGTAACGGGCCCCCTCTCCCGGGGCCAGCGGAGGGCCAGTGAGGTCAGCATTGCCAGCCAGGTCTCAGGAATGGCAGACAGTTACACTGCCACCAACATAGCCAACAGTAAGTGTTCTCACCACCAGCCGGTTTCGCTCTCTATCTCTCCCTCCCTCCCTCCCTCTCTTTCTCTTCCTTCCACTCACACAAACACTGCTCCAGTCCCTCTCTCACTTTCTCTCAGTTACAGTCTTCTAGTTCCTCCTTCTGACTCCCCTCCATCACCCCCCCCCTCTCTCTCTCTCTCTGAACCCCCGTGACCTTGACTCCTCTGACTCTACACACACGCTGCACTCCACCTTGAGCGCTTCAGTCAGCCAGGTGCAACGCGAACCCTTCTCCTCCTCCTTCCTGCTGTTCCTGCTTCCAGCCAGACCCGACACCCGTCCCGTAGGGAGTCTCGCGCGACGTGTTTTGTTCAAAAGCGAGAAGGTTAGAGTCCTGAAGAAGAGCAAGCAAGCTTAGCGCCACTCTCCACTGTCTGTCTGACTCTTACCCACTGTGTAAATGTAAATGCAATGAACGCGTGCTGCATTTATCCGACGTTGTAATGCATGTGGACACCTGCCTCCCTCCCTCAGCCATTCTCGCATCGTCCACTCCCTACTGCAGTGTTTGCCGAGACAACCGAGTGCTGTTTCCTCTCTGTCTTATCGTCCTCCCCCTTCACTCTTCTTTGTCTTTCACGTCACTGTCCTGACTGCTGCTGTTTCACCACCTGGAGACACACACACAGACTAATGAAGCCTCATCTCTTCTCCCTCCACGACAGACGGACGTCGACGGACTCGCTCTCTCTACTTCGCTTACTAACAACCGTTTTTTATCCTGAACATTCACAGTTCTGTTTAAAGTCACACAAACTCTCAGATCACCTCTTTGAACTGTCATCGTCTGTCACGTACAACTATTCATCCATTCATCTTATGGTTTGTTTTTTCTCTCTCCCCTCCTCCCCTCATAGCCAAATCACGTGAGATTTACCAATCCAAAAGGTTCAGTCTTTTGTCTCAACTCGCCCTCTCGTCGCAAAACAAATTCTTCCTGAAAAGTCCCCCTCTGTCGAGGAAAAAGAGGGCCAAGGCCGGCGAGGCGGCGGCGCCGGGCGCTCCTGATGCAGATCTGAGCACAGAGATGGACAGTGAGGCAGACGCTAGTGACGGTCTGAGCTCCATCGAACAGTACGAGAACTGCCCGTCGGCGGGCCTGGACAGTGCTATATGTGATCTGGTGTCCCTGGACTCCCAAGCGGAAGTGGACCAAGGTACCGGTACTTGTCTCCAGTGGGGGGGACCACTGAGGTCCACACCAGGCTGCAGCTCCTTTCTGTCTGCTGCATGTCAGCGCTGCGCTACAGAGAAGCCTCCTTTCCTCTTCCACTGCGGGTTTTGTCCAAACTGAACGTGTGATTTAGGTGCGATGTGTTGCATTGGGGGACGAGTCAATCTGGATCTTTCTCCCTTTTTTTTCCCCAAATCCAAAATCTTGCTTCGTCGCCAGACTAACACAGATAACCCTCATCTCTCATGGAATCATTCTCTAACGATCTCACCCTCTCTTCTTCTTGTCCTTGACCTCAGCACTTTATTCTCCTGGTAATAACAATGGCGGCGGCCGTCCTTTCCTTCCTGCAGCTGACGACCTCCCTGGACTGCTGATAATTCTTGTGGTTGAACATCGATCAACTTTCTGCTTTAGCTTCAAGGGCTGTTTTTTACCTTTCTGCGTGGCGTTGCACACGTCGACACCGAACCCGTGCCGACTCCTCTTACATCTCTGCACCCTGTCCGTTCCCTCCCCCTCCCGATCACAGTTGCAGCACGCTGGTGGGGCACGAAGCGGCTGGACTTTGCCCTGTACTGCCCCGATGCCTTGACTGCTTTCCCCACAGTGGCTTTACCGCACCTCTTCCACGCGTCCTACTGGGAGTCCACCGACGTCGTGTCTTTCCTCCTCAGACAGGTGAGTGAGCCACTGCTGCAGGTGGCCTCTGCTGAAAAAGACACATAGAGATGTCTGCAGATGGAAAAGTTTAAAGTCGTCCCATTGGAGGTGTGACAAGATCTTTTGACTTGACAAAGTAAAAGTGTCAGAGAGAAGAGGAGGACACCAGGTACACCTGGACGTACGTGACACTGATGACTGCGTCTCTCCGCAGGTCATGAGGCACGACAACTCCAGCATCCTGGAGCTGGACGGGAAAGAAGTTTCGGAGTTCACTCCCTCGAAGCCTCGGGAAAAGTGGCTCCGCAAGAGGACGCACGTGAAGATCAGGGTGAGTGGCAGGCTGACCGGGGACTGAACGCCGCGTTCAGGCCGCCCTCGCGCTGGGCTGTATTCAGGTCAGCCGAGAGGACGGTGCGACGCATCGATGCAAAGCTGAGCTCGTACGCAGGCCGGCAGGAAACCAGCTGCTCCGAAGCAGGACGTCTGCTGCAGCGACATGCAGATTAACTGCCTCATGCACGACACAAGTTTGAGCTTAAAAGGCTCCCATACTCGCTCCTCTCAAACTGCAGCTGTATTTATTGTAAACAGCCTCCGTTTGCACTCTCTAAGAAACACAAACAGTAAAGAACAAAGTGTCCAGCGTCACTGGAGCTCCCTGAACTTCTTGTTTACGTTTGGTGATTCGTCCTCTTTCCCTTTTCTGGGCTGTTCCGATGTGAACGCGATGCCCCCTCGTGTCGTCACGCAGTCGTCATGGAAACATGACGCCCTCCCTCATTTGCTTTGTCCGGAGAGACGGAGGTCAGCGTCGTGGACCGCATCCAACCGAGGCGGCTCATTTACATTTTGGTCCACGCTGAATGGCGTCCGGTCGGCGCTGACCGCGGCGAGAACGCCCTCAGGCTGCTGCGCTCTCCTGTTTCCTCTCGGTCCAATGACGGCGTCCCGGTGTCAGATCAGGTGCCTCTGACAGGCGGAGGAAGGAAAGCACAAGCGAGCGAGTGTTTTCAGCTCGTGTTCGTCTCTGTCTCCTTTTGTCAGAACGTGACGGCCAACCACCGGGTGAACGACGCCGTGTTCACCGAAGACAGCCAGCAGGTGGTGACGGGCCGCTTCATGTACGGCCCCCTGGACATGGTCACCTTAGCCGGGGAGAAGGTGAACGCGCGTCTGTCGTGGCCTCCGTGAGAGCAGCCGGGAGCGCCCGTCTCCCTCGTGTTCGCCCGCACTCGCTTGTGTTTACGGCTGGAGTTTGTTTTCCCAGGTTGACCTCCACATTATGACCCAGCCCCCGTCAGGGGAGTGGGTGTACTTCAACACTGAGGTGACCAACAGCAGCGGCCGCGTGTCCTTCGTCATCCCTGAGGACAGGCGTCTGGGTATTGGAGTGTACCCAGTTAAAATGGTCGTCAGGTAAGAGTGAAGGTTTCTCTCTTCGCTGTGTTTTTGGGGGTTCACTTTAGCTGCCTTTTGTGAGTAGCTGCTGCCTTCTCCTTCCCCAGGGGCGATCACACGGTCGCAGACAGCTACCTGACGGTTATTCCACGGGGCACAGAGTTCGTGGTCTTCAGCATCGACGGCTCCTTTGCTGCGAGCGTGTCCATCATGGGCAGTGACCCCAAGGTGCGGGCGGGAGCCGTGGACGTCGTCAGGTACCGGAGCTGCTCTGTGTCTCTGCAGGCCGCAGGAATCGCTTCACACTGAGGCTTACGAGCTGGTGTGTTCCCTGTACCACCGTCCCCCCACCGTCCCCCCCCCCTCACTGCAGGCACTGGCAGGACCTGGGCTACCTGATCATCTACGTGACCGGGCGGCCGGACATGCAGAAGCAGCGCGTCGTGGCCTGGTTGTCTCAGCACAACTTCCCTCACGGCATCGTCTCGTTCTGTGACGGCCTCGTCCACGACCCGCTCAGACACAAGGCCAACTTCCTCAAGTCGCTGACAGAGGTCAGGCGGGGGGCTGCAGGGGTGGGGGGCTGCAGGGGGGGGGGGTCCACTGTGGCGGTGATGACAGTCGTAAACGGATCCCTGCTTGATTTGACTGATTTCAGGCTCACTTGAAGATCTTCGCCGGCTACGGATCAACCAAAGACATTTCGGTCTACACTGCCATCGGCCTCCCTCCCTCCCAGATCTACATTGTGGGCAGACCCTCAAAGAAGATGCAGCACCAGTGTCAGGTATCAGCTGAACAGCACAGCCTGCAAAAATGGCTGTTTTTCGGCATGATTCAAGCATAAGAAAGCAAGTCGAAGACCGACGGGTTTGTGAGATGTCGTCGCTGTGATGATGTTGCAACTCTTTCAATTCACATGGTTGAATTTGGAAGTTGCAGAAAAACCCAAAAGTAGATAAAACAAGTGAAGAACTCCAGAGAAACACCAGAACCGTCCCGTGACTTGTCTGTAATGGCTTCGTACTGCTGCCCTTCCTGCTTGTTCACAGCTCGTGCTGTCTCTGCTCTGCTCTCCTGAACAGTTTATCACAGAGGGCTACGCCGCTCACCTGTCCCAGCTGGAGTACAACCACCGCTCTCGGCCCGCCAAGTCCAGCAGCGCCCGCATGGTGCTGCGCAAAGGCAGCTTCGGCCTGGGCGCCAACAGCGACTTCCTGAGGAAGAGGAACCACCTGCTGCGCACCATCTCCTCCCAGCCGGCCCCCAGCTCCCCGACCGGCAACATCCACAACCGGCCGGAGCGCACGCAGAGCCAGTCGGACAGCGAGCGCGTGGAGCGCGAGCGGCTGGAGCGCGCCCACAGCCACAGCCAGGGGGCGACGCAGCGCAGCATGAGCATCACGGCCAGCTGCTGGGGCCGCAGCAGCAGCACCAAGTTGGAGCCGGGGGTCTTCAGCCCAAAGTGAGATGCAGGGGGGTGGGTGGGGGTAGACTGGTGGACGCGGGGCTGAACAGGAGACACAGAGAAACATGCAAAGAGGGGGAGACAGTTGGTGGGCACCAGATGGGTCAATACCACAAAGCAAACCAGGTGCTACAAACCCGTCTGTATAAAACCAACCGTTCTGGACTGAAGCTGTGGCTCGCTGCATCACAAACAAACAAAAACACAACAGGCATTTCAAAAGGCTTTGTCCTGAAACGGGAAGACGCACACACACACGCACGCACGCACACACACACACACACAGATAATACCGTCAGGATCAGACTGTTTCTAGTGTTTAGTAAATATTTACCACTCTTGAATACCAGGTCAGTTTCTCCTCCTCCGACAAGCTTTTTAAAGGAGCTGCTGACGCGCAGAGAGCAGCACCCCCGTGCTGCGTTCTCAGCAACACAACAGTTGTTCCAGACAGCTTGTATCAGGTCCACGCGCTGATACCGCTCTGCAACACACTCGTGTGGCCACCACAAGCACAACGACTCCCACAGAGAACGTGCGCCCCGCGCACGCTGCTTTATCAAAGCTGCGTCGTCTCTTCCGACGTCCCGGGGCCGAGCCGAGCCTAGTTGCTCGAAAACAGCTAAGCTACGTCTATTTTGGTGGCTTAAGCAAAGAATTGAACAAATCAGGCACGTTTTGTGTGTTTCTCAGCTCGGCCCGGGGACGCGCCACCTTCATCCAAATTCTCCCACAGGGACAAAGTGACGAAATGACCCTTTAACTGCAGCTGACAGTGTTTCGGGGGCTTTTCCGGCGTTTCACCACTTCACTCCACGCTGCGCTGCTTCTCCTGAATAAGTCATGTAAGAGACTCGGCTGCAGGGGAGGGGGGCAGAGCGACGCCTCCCCCTGCTGTACAGTTAACGTGCCAAAGTTAAACAGTGTGGAGATGATTTGCTGTGTGTGATCGAAGACGGAACCAATCGGGTTTTTTATTTCCTCCGTGTACAAACGAGAGTCGATGCTGTAAGTATGTGGTCAGATGCCGCGAGGAGGCTGGTGTACATAGCTGTTACATTACAGTGTAGATCTAGTATCTGGTCTGTCGGAGGCCAGTTTCAAGTGTCTTCTTTACTCGGGGGGGTAAACGCCGACTCATTCAGGATTATTGATCTACGATGATGATTATTGTTATTTAAGATTATAGATATTTTAAAACACAACATGTTAACAATTTTGCGAGGGGGGGGGAAAGTGTTTAGAGTTTTACTTTTGCGATCTCGTGGACTTTCTCTTAAAACTCTTAGTTGCCGCAGCCAAAACTGGGTGGGGTGGGTGGTTGGGTGGGTGGTTGGGTGGGTGGGGGGGGTCTCTGCCTGGCACAGTGTCGTACTCTTTCTTTTCACTTTCTTTCTGTCAGATCGCCACGGGAGCTGCGATGTGTGGCCGTGTGTCGTAGGTTTGTTCTGAAGTCGGTGGGAAACGGGGCGACGCCACCTCTCCCTGCTTATCTCTCTGCTGTAAATGAGGCGTTGAATGTGCTCATAGATAATCCTCCTTAGGTTAAGGTCTCTTCCTCTGCTCTGCTGCGCCTTCAGAGGAACGACATGTGCAAAATTGTAAATTCTGTACAATATGCTGTCGGGGGGGGAATGGAACCCAGTGCTCAGACTTCCTTCATGCTGTTTGCTCATTCGTTCTTAAAGAAGGGTGTTTATTTTTCGTGACTCACTCATTGGAGCGATGTTTCTTTGTCCCTAAGAAAGGCTTGAACAGAGCTGACTGCAATGGACCAGTATGGCCTCAAATGGAGAAAAAAAACAAGGGGAAACGTGCAATATGAATTCGCCTCGCCACCGGGTCACGCAGGCTGCCGAGGGAACGCCACAGTGCATCGACAATCAGTTGGACGGGCACGTTTCAGAAAGCGTCGCCACCGCGACGACGCCGCCCGAGCGCACAGCTCCTAAAGTTTCCTCGTGACGAAGCACCGCGGGGCCGAGCAGGACGTGAAGGTCACAGGCGGCAGCGCCTCTCGCTGTGGAAACACTGAGGTGGTTCGGTTGTTGTTGGCGTCCACACCAAGCCCACAGTCACACGCTTCGACTCAGGCTCTCTGCTGTAAAATACCCACATCCATGAAGGTCGTGGCTCGGCTGTGATGGTGCATGACACTGTGTTTGGACTGCAGCAGGGGGAAAGGTTTCCTTGCTCGCTTACGAGACAAAAAACGCGTCAGATGAATTTAACAACAGAGTAAAGCAGACGTCTCCCCTCACACACTGAGAGTGAGATTCATGATTAACTCGCAGCTGCAGGACGTTCAACTCCGGCAACTTTTAAATCCTTTAAGCATCAAAATACTGATTATTAATCAGATGCCAATTAATACATTTGTTTACAGTCATGAGATGCTTTTATTTTGAAAGTAAAAAGGATGTTCCTGTGTATGGTCTTTTAGTTGCTGTTTTTCTGCATTTTATCATATTTATCACATTGGTGTTAATTTAAAAAGTAATATATTTTTGACCAACTGTTTCATTTACCAGTTTCATTCACCCTTTTGGCTTCCATCACAAATCCCCCCCGTGGTTAGAGCTTTTCTGATTGGTTGATTCAGAGGTCGCTGCTGGATGTACGAGCACTGCCGAGATGTTTCCTCGTCCCCGAGCGCCGTCTGAGACCGGGAGTCGGGACTGTCCCTCTTCAGCGTTCGGCTCGAAGCCATAATCCTTACAAGAGCTGCTGGTTCAAAGAGACGTGTACATGTGTAGAAAGGAGACCATGCTGGATCTAAAAAGTTACCCCCCCCCCCGAAAGCTTCTTTTGTTCTTATTCTTCCCGATCCGAATCGCCTGGATGTGAAGCGTCCAGAGAATGTAAAGCCGGAGCGGTGCGGTGATCTGTGACGTCTGGGTCCCTGTAAGCAGCCCGTCGCTTCCACTCTGCCTCTGACACACACATCACCGGAGGCCTTACACTCCCCCTCTCTGCCTTATGTTGACCCCCCCTGTGTTGGCCTGAAACGCGCGCGACGGGAGCCCGAGCGGCGTCGCCGAGGCGATGGGAGGAGGCCAAGCTTTGTTTCTGAGGCTGCAGGTTGTTTTAGAACAAACACACCGACTGGGGGTGTGACGCTCCCACGTGTTGCGCCACCTTGAGGCAGCCTTTGGCTCCGCTCCCCCACCCCCCTGGGTTAATGCAACGCCGCAACGGTCCCACAAGCTGTGTATAGACGACATCTATCGGTGACTCATGCTTGGAACATATTTGACCTGTACAGGGTGTGTATGTGGTAGGTTTTGGATAACTTCATTTTATCCATTCCCTTGTGTTTTTATGTACAGTGTATAAAGAACATATAAAGAAAAGCTGTAATGTTGCCTTTTTTTTTACACTTGCAAAAACAAATAAATGAATTATAAAGGAAAGCATTAAAAACAACAACTATAGGGAATTAAGGAGTTTATTTTCATGGTTTCAGTTCACATGAACACAAACTTGTTTCAT
>JAUESF010000012.1:10318113-10329816 GCA_032274765.1 Malacoctenus tetranemus | reverse complement strand
GTTTATGTAAGTGGAAAATACTCGTGTGCAGCAACGAAGAGGACAGAAACGATGACTTCAGTGACTCTCAGTCAGACGCTGGCTCAGTGAACAGTAACAGCACATGCTATCCTCGTGACATCAGTGCTGTGCTCCTCCCTCTGTCCCACAGGAGTCCCCTTCCCCAAGAACTTCATGTCGGTGGCCAAAACCATCCTGAAGCGCCTGTTCAGGGTGTACGCTCACATCTACCACCAGCACTTTGACTCGGTGATGCAGCTGCAGGAGGAGGCCCACCTCAACACCTCCTTCAAGCACTTCATTTTCTTCGTTCAGGTGAGCGAATGCATCCTCAGTGCTGTGGCGCGATCGCAGCGAGACCCGAATTCAGTCTCTGTGTGAGCAGCAAGACGTCTTCATGTGTTGTTTTTCTTGTTTTCTGCAGGAGTTCAACCTCATCGACAGGCGAGAGCTGTCTCCCCTGCAGGACTTGATCGAGAAGCTGGGATCCAAGGACAGATAGACATTTCATCACGCTCTCCTCTTTTGTTTCCCCCTCCCAACATTTCTTCCTCTTTTGTCCCTCCCTCTGACCTCCTCTACCTCTCTGACCTCTAGCCTCAGCTCCTCCAAGCTTCTGTGCCTTCTTCTCTACATTTCCTGGATATTTGTACTGTACTTTGTACTTTTTTCCAAGTGTTTTTTTGTTTGTTTTTTTTAACTCCTCTCTGTTGTCCTGGATGCTGTCTTTGAGCCTTTTGCCCCATTTTAGCCTCGATGAATCATATAAGAAAAAAGTTTAGTGGAGCAAAGCTATTTTTTCACAGGATTGTGGTTAAGATGAACCCACTGATTTTTATATTGGACCAAGAACATTTGAAAGATAAAGTGAACAACAGCTTCTATTTTTTTACCTACAGAAGCTGCTGCACAGTGTTTTGATTGTCTGAACATTTACTTATTGATTACCTTTTTTTTGCTAGCTTTGAGTTGTTGTCAGAACAGTGACTGACCAAATGTCCCATCTTAGGTCGGGTTTTTTTTTTTTTTTAGTGGTGCACCGAGCAAAGTGACACGGAAGGACGGTGAGAGAAGCGATTAGAAGTTTTTCATTTGAAGCGACACGACACATGAAGGCACAAAGACGCACTGGTGTGTAGCGCGATGCTCTCTGCCACCAGCTGGTTGTTTACCCAATGTCACGCTTGTGTGGCTGCCGCCGTCGACGCGGTGATGGAGCGTCGTGACCGGCCTCTGATCTTCCTCCACGCAGAAACCACGCCACTATCGACTGTACATCGTTGCTCTTTCAGTTTGACCACGCAGCTCTCTGATTGCACATTGTGAGCTATTTTCCTACATAGTAAAATGTGACGTATAGTGCTCACAGTGGCGCCTATTTAGTTATGTAATCGCAGCCACTTAAACCCACTTTAAGGACCCTTTCAACGAGCTTTAGAGCATAAATCACTCTGTCTGCAGCGAGAGTAGTTTAATGTGAATCTTTTTTAGTTGAGCTGTCATTTAAGTTCGTTTCTGTGGTTGAATCAACTCAATGCTGGTACTTCCTATGTTTTCCGTTGAATGTTTCCCACGTTGATTGGACATTTGGGACTCAACTATTGGACCTGTACACATTAGACACGTGTGGTTAGTTGCATTTTATTTTTAGTTCCTCAAAGTCTCGACGAGTTTCGGGCGCAGACGTGATGATCCTGGTGGTTTCCTGTGCGTGGTCTGGCTACAGCAGCGGGGCTGTGTGTACTGCCGTCCTGTCCCCCAATACCGATGCAGCTAAAGTCCCCCGGGAAGTGTTTGGGATCGGGGGAGCTGGTTCGCAACACTTCACGTTGGGTCCAGTTGAATCGGACAATCCAGTTTAGATGACCTGAGTGCACCAGCAGGGACTGACCTGTGAAAGGGCAGAAGGTCGTTTGTTTTACAGTTTACCACTTTTATGGAAGATGTGAAAGCGTTTTGTAATTCCCTTAAATTGTAGTTCACCTACTTCTGGGTCCGTCGATTAATGCGACCTTTCGAACATGTCCAGTAATTTCTTTCAATCTGATTTCAATCCCACATTTTCTCTTGGAATGTACGGCTTCTTCCTCACCGTTTTATTCATATAATCAAGGCACAGAGTTACATTTCATCTTGCATTGTAAATTGTCGACATCACCTTTTTTGAATCGTACAAGAAACGAGGGCTTTGGAATTATTATAAAGATTGTGTGGATTTTACAAAAAAAAATCAGGTGAGTCATTGGACGGTGAGTGGGACCCGGGCGGAGTCACGGTGGAGCAGGAACCACGTCCAAACATTTGCTGTAAATAAGATCAGTGTTTTATCTGAACAAAACTGTGCCTTACAATGACGGGAGTGTCCGGTGTGACAGTATTGACAGAACAAAAATTCAATAAACACTGAAAGGACAGTGCTGTGTCAGGTGTCTGTGTGTGTGCGTGTGTGTGTGTGGGGGGTGAAAGCTGCAAAATGAGTGAAAACTTTGTAAAAAATGTAGTTGATGTGATGAATTGTTTCAACGTGTATGTTGATGATGGGAAAAGATGGACAGATGCTCGGAGGGAAGTTCTCTGTTCTTCCCCTTCGTCGTGAAATCATCAGTATGAGTCAAATGTGTGACGCCAGTGTCAAAGTGTCATTGTCTGAAGCTCTGAGATCAGCTTTGTCAGGGACTTGTGGTTCCACGTTTGATCACAAATCGATAGTGAAAGACTGTAAATCAGACGATTCCGGGAACTCTTTGACATCTCCATGTGAACCGCAGAGGAACGGAAGCGTCTTTCTTCCAGAGTTGGTCACAGAGGCTCCAAGACTTTGGATGGTCAATAAAAAAAGGATCGAAAGTAAAAGCAGCGGTGTGACGCGGGACGGTTTTACAGGTTGCACAATGTTGACGCGACCAATCAGGTGCAGCGCAGAGGGACGAGATGTGTTTTTAGCCCTGAGTTTAGTCTCGAGGTAAAACCTCATCACTTCACCTTTGCTCTCGATTGGGTCCAAATACTATGGATGAATTTTCTGTTTTCTGATATCATCTGACCGTAATGTGGGAAACTGCTGTCGTGTGATTTGATTTCTCTGGTGTCCTATTGGAGAAGATTTGAAGGGACGCGGACAGCCTGGAAGACTTCGCTCTGGGAATAGCTTCTCCAAACTGACGCCAGAAGGAAATAAGCCGTTTTTTACTGACGAGTTGTCATCGAGAAACAAGTTAGCTGCGTTTTGAAGTTGTTTCGGGTGCCTCCGACTGGTCGAGGGGGGGCTCAGGGGGGCTGTTTTGGTTTTTAGCGCGCGGAGCGGCAGCGGCGGTCGAGCCCGCCGTCACGCTAGCTTCGTGGCTCGGTAGCTCCGGAGCGGATAAAGTTGGTCAGCTAGCGTCAACTCGGCGCTACGTGGTGCCCCTCCGACGTGTGTGTGTGTGTGTGTGTGTTTTTTTTTAACGCCAGGCTACACGGTTAGCTCGCCAGCTAACGACGGTCACTTTTGGCTCAAGATGCTCGCCGACTGACGACCACCAAGGACCCCCCCAACCACCACCATCCCCCCGCGCACGACACGCAGGCCGCCGCCGCTGCCAGCTAACGGTTAGCTCCGGGCTGCAGACGCTGGGTGGGTGAGCGAGCCGAGGCGCTGTCAGTGCTGTCAGCGTGAGCCGGGGCTAGCCCGCTGCTGTCCGGGAGCGAGCCGGTGATTCACGGAGCTATTTATACACCGAGCTCAGCGCATCAAGCGCTTTACATTCACCTCGGACGTGTCGCCAGAGGACCACTTGTTGACCCGCTCGATCAGAGAGACTGCGGCTGTCGGTGCGAACTGACCGCCGGCGTCAAGACGTCAAACAAAGCGCAGGGTGAAACGACAAGAAGTTCCCCTCAGGCCCGAGACCTTTGTGCTGTAAATAGGGAAAAAAGTTATATATGAGCCTGATGTTAGGACCATTCCAGATGTTTACATGACAAAAAATCTAACCCTTTAAAGAATTAGGCCTAAAAAATTATTTAAAGTTTTCTTTGTTTCTTTAAAGTTAAAAACAGCTGAAGATATTATTAAAAAAATTACCTTTTGTCCTGTCTATGTGCACATGTTAAAGAAAATAACCAGAACTGCAGCTCCTGGAATTGGAGCATTTTATGACTTGCTGAAATTTCGTGTAGTTTTAAAAGTCTAATTGATGGACAGTGTTTTGTTAATGCTCATGTTTCCCTCCACAGTCCAAGGTTGAGCCATGGCCGATGAAAGCACACAGTTCTGTGGCAATTGGTAAGTTGCAGCCGAGCAGACAGCGAGTCACGTCTCTGCCGTCCCTTCTGCTTCTACTTCTGTCATGATCTTTTCATTTCTCGCAGCAAACACGACATTCCCGAGGCCAACTTCACCACCCACGAGATCCACTGTCGGAGAAACATTGCCCTGTGCGACGTGTGCCAGGAGCCGGTGCCCCGGGCAGACCTCCAGGAGCACAAGCAGCAGGAACACACACAGGTGAAACATTCACCACAACTGTCATGAAAAGTTGTAACCCGAGGAGCCGGCGTGTTTAGGGAAATAAAGTCTCTGGACTGATTTATCTTTTGATATTCTTCAAATACCTGTGAGGTGAATTTTAGGTGGGAACCTTAAAACTCAGTGGAGGGAGCTCTTGTCACGTCTGTGCAATACGCTGTGCATTTATAGTTAAAGAGAAAACTTGTGAATATGAAGCTAGAGTTTTTTTGTGGGAATGACAGCAGAGGAAACAAGCACTTCAGTCATAAGTGAACTCCAAATATTTGCTCAAAAACATAAATTTCAATTTCAAACTGAGTCTGTTTCTCACTGATTCTATTTCTTTTAATGTTCGTTCCAGATTACATGCAAATGTGGTTTGAAGATCGAGAAGAATCACGTGGACGCTCACCAGGTAACGGCCTTCACCCTCCCAGGTCGCGCCGCTGAGCTGGAACGACTCTGAGTATTGTTTTGGGTGGTTATCCTCTGTTTCAGAGCTCTGAATGCTCCCAGCGGCTCGTCCCATGCCAGTATTGCGAGCTGGAGCTCGTCTTCAGCCAGTCCAAAGAGCACGAGGATTACTGCGGCACACGCACCGAGCTCTGCCCGCACTGCAAGTGCAACGTGATGCTGAGGGAGCAGGCCGTGCACCCAGTCCTGTGTGGGAGCCTGACGCCGCCTCAGGAGCGGAACAACAGCCGGCTCAGCCGCAGTCCCGTGGAGACGCAGTCCCCGGGCCCCTGGTTTGATTCCCACTCCATCCGAAACCTGCTGAGAGCCCAAGAAAAGGGCCCGAAGAATAACAACGTCAGTGCCGCGGAGCAGCAGAGCTTCCCCCGGCTCTTCGACCAGAGGCTGTACAGCAGTTCGAGAGGGCCTCACACGCCAGAAGACGACAGGAGTGCTGCGTCGAGGAGCACGCCGTTCAGCCACTGTGAGTGGGACTCTGACACGTCCTGTGAAGCAAAAGTGACGACGTATAGTTCAGTGTTTCGTCTATCACACTGTGTGGGTGTGTTGTGATAGTTGTTCACAATAGTTTGTAGAGTTTTATTATCAATAGGTCTCAGTTTTGAGAGATTTTTATGACTTATGAGCTCGGAAGCGGCAGATGCGAAGGGCTAATTTGTGCGTTACACTCTTTGATTTTAATGCTGTTGAAATTTAATTAAGCTTTTCAGCGAGTGCTCAGCAGTTTAAACACGAGTGTGTAGCCTTGAAAAATGTGTGTGTGAGAGTGTAAGAGTATATTTTCAATCTTGAACGTCTTCCTCTCCACTTGCTCTTGATCACCGCTTGTCCCAGCGTCTTCTGTTCCCTGAGCTTAGTGCATGCCTGTTGTCTCCCTGCAGTCCTGGGCCATCATGACTTCCTGCACAGCCGCAGCAGCAGCGGCGGCGGCAGCACGTGGCCGCACAGCGAGCACACGCTGGACGAGGACTCGTCAGGCTTGGACTACATGTTGGCGCTGAGCCTGCAGAGCGACGGAGACTCTGTGGCCGGAGGAGTCGATGGAAATGTCTTGAGAGGCATCTGGGACCACAAGATCGGCAAGTCCAACTCGCCCCTCTCCCCACCCAACAACAACTACCCCAGCTTCTCCGTGGGGACGAGCACAAGTGCGGTGCAGGACCTGGATCAGACAGGTAAATCTGCGCCGGTCAGAGAACTGATGTGGTGCCATTTTTTTCACTTTTATTAACCCTTTACTGTCTTTTGAACAGACACGATGTTGCCTTGTGAGTTCTGCGAAGAGCTGTTTCCAGAAGAGGACCTCATTTTACATCAGGTCTGAGAGAGTGACATTATAAAGCCCTCCGAACTAATGGCATCATGTGTACTTGGTCATTTCATGTTTAAATGAACTTTAATCCGTATATGGGATATTGCAGTCAAATGGTTTTATAAGATAATAAGTATTTAAGTGAGACAAACTGAGACAAACATTGTAAATTTGTTTTAACTCTGCTGTTGGTTGTATTTTCGTTTTAACGTCATGTCGTCAGGGTGTCTGCCATTCTTTTCCAAACCTGTACATGTATGTCTGCCACTCGCAGCCTCTTATCTCTTTTCTCAGAGAACCTGCATTCCTCTACTTTATCAGTTTGGACCGCTGACTGATCCGCGTTGGTTTAAACTCTTTGTTTCCTTTGCTTTCAGACCGGGTGCAGTCCGGCGTCTGCGTTCGCCTCCTTCAGCAAGCAGCCCTCTTCTCCCCCCAGAGAGGACAGGATGAGCGGGAGCGAGCCGGGGATGATGCGAAGCTTTCCAAACACGCTGGCCTCCAACATCCCCACCTTCCCTCGCTCCGTGTCCCCGGCCTCCTACAGTCCTCCTGCCAGCCCACTAGAGGGCGACGTGGTCATACCCTGTGAATTCTGTGGCGTTGCTCTGGAGGAGGCAGTTGTTTTTCACCACCAGGTGAGTCGTCAGTCACGTTTCCTGTGCAGACGTAAAGGGAAATTTAGAGCTTTCGAAGGATTTCCTTGATAATTGATGTTTTTGTGATTCTTTTCATTTGAAATTTCCAACTTCATAACTTTTGAAACCGGCTTTCAGTATGATTCTTCAATACATGTACACATATCTTGAATATGATGTATAGTATAAGAAAAAGTTGAGTACATATTTTATATTATATTCTCATTTTCGTGCCATGCTGTGTTTTCTGGTTTCATTTGCAGGATAAGTGTGATATGCGCCCTCAGACTGCCCACTCCATGAATAACATCACAAAAACATCCATCCAAAAACCACTGAGCTCCGCTAAAGACGCCTTCGGACAGATCTCTCCAGACTTTTCCACAAGAATAAAGCAGCAAGGTAAAATAGTTCATGTTGAATGTTGTTAAATGTGCATCTCGCAATAAGAAATCCATTGTTATGGTGCAGTGCAGTCTGCACAGACTGGATCAGAGCAAAGGATACATTCAGTCACGATATCTCCCACTTCTGCACACACACAGTTGAACTGATCCATTTATATGAGAATTAACACCTAATGTGAAATATTTCACACCTGCCTTGTTTTGTTCTTTTATAAATATTAAGTCACAATTACTCTTAGAAGCAACAGTGTCCGGTTCAGACGGACGGCGAGCTAGATCAATGTGGCAGTAATCCGCACGTTTAAGCGGCTCTCCCTCCCGCAGCCGACTTCCTGGATGAAGACTCTGGGTTCGAGAGGGAGGCGGCGACGGGGCAGAGCCTGACGGCGAGGCAGAGGGGCTACATCGGCCTCCCGAGTCAGAAGAAGCCGTCCAATTGTGACACTTCAGTGAGAAACAGACCTCAGCAGGGGAGAGAGGCCGAAGGAGCTCCTCCTCCTCCTTTCTGTGACTCTGACAACACTTCTGGTGCTGCAACTCTAAAGGGGTAAAGCCAGCACACACCTCACCTCAACACACTGATACACTTCACTTGGACAGCACAGAAGTAGATGAACAGAGTATTTGTGAATTAATTTGAATGGATGTCGTGGTGTGTGTCTGCAGAATTCACCCTCCAGAAAACAAAGACAGCAGAGGGAACAGAAGGAATCCAATCACAAAGGTAAAGTGACGTTTCTGTGACAGACTGGTTGAGCTGAAGCTCAGTGAAAGCGCATCAGGGTGTGAAAATGAAGAATAAACTCATTTGTCTTGTGATTTTCTCAAGTTAGTTCCTGCAAAAAAAAGAGAGAAATCACCTGAAATTGGTTTGAATTTTGCTGGTTTGAGTCTTTTTGCATTGTAGTCCTAAAAAATTGCCACAGATGCAGGTTTATGAGAGCAGAGACAGTAAATAGAAACACCGAAAACACTAGAATTTCAAACCATTAGAACAAGATTCAACTTCCTTCTAAGTTCATCACTGATTTTAAATGA
The DNA here is from genome assembly GCA_032274765.1 of Malacoctenus tetranemus. Classification (NCBI taxonomy): domain Eukaryota; kingdom Metazoa; phylum Chordata; class Actinopteri; order Blenniiformes; family Labrisomidae; genus Malacoctenus; species Malacoctenus tetranemus. Next base: position 10,321,458 of record JAUESF010000012.1, on the reverse strand, counting down.
TTTTGAGTGTGTGTCCTGGTCAAACGGCAACATCAGCATCGAGTTTCCTGTCAGATGACCGTTCTGCTGTTCTGTTTCTGTCTGCAGCTCCCCAAGAAACAGAACGACGAGCAGCAGGACGAGTGAGAGCTGCGCCCCCTGCAGGACGACAGACACCAAACCTCCCGCTCTGCTTCTCATCTATCTTTTTTGCACACTTTGGAGAAATGAAATGTATTAACTATCTGATAAGTGCCTGTGGGAGCGTCCGTATCTTACAGTTTATGTTGGAAGAAATTTACTATCAAAAGTCTATCAGTGAATAAGGGGGGGAGGGGGGGTTGTTCCCATGTATTCTGCTTTATATCAACACTCGTTTCTAATGTTCGTCTAACATCCAGCCTTAACACCTAAATTATACGATGGGGGTTTTCTACACGCTGAGATCGGTTTCCGTGACAACGCGAGTCCCCAAACAGCTCATCAGCAGACGGAGTCGGGCTCGTGGCTCCGACGGTGCGTGTTCGTCCAGTTTAATTCGATATCTTTGATTCAGCCAAGGACATTTCGTCTTCCCTCCTGTTGGGCCGTTCCTTCAGGGCGTTCCTCCTCAGTGGTCCCGCTCCTTCACGCGTCGCTCTCTCACCGCTGATGGATCACGCTGTTAAAGAAAAGAAAGAAAAAAGGGCTCGAGGAACACATCTGATGAGGTTATGCATATTTGACCAAGAAAAGACGAGCGGTATTATTTAACATTTGTCTTTTTATACGGTTTGTTTTAATCATTTGTAACCACCCTGTATTACTTTGATTTTGTTGTTTGTTTTTTTTAATCCAACCTGTAGAATTATATATGTGGTGTTATGAAGATTTCAGTTTACTGTCTAATATTGTTTCCGTAGTATCAGCAGTTTGTGTGCGTGTGTGTGTGTGTCGTTCCTCTGAATAGGACTTCAGTTTGATATTTTCCTGCGTAACATAGGGTCCACTGTAGAAACACATCGAAGCAAGGCAATCACAGATGGTCCCGTCTGCAGTTTGTTCCACCGACGGACGGCCTGAGCAGAGAGAAGCCGCAGGTCGTTGGTGAATCCTGTCAGAGTCAAAGCGTCTTCAGGCGCGTCGTCACGTGTGGTTCAACAAACGCTGACTGGGGACACTGGTGCAGTCTGCGTCTCGTCACCGCTGTTCGACCTCGACACGCTCTGTCAGCAACACTATTATCTGTGGGATCCAAATATCTGTGTTTATTTGTCACGTTTCAGATCAGTTCGTTTCTTATTGTTTTTTTTCCACCTTCTACCTTCTGTGATTGTCTTACAGAATCAAAACAATTTATTAGCGTTGTTAAAGAAACATTGATGACAAATGTTTATAGCTCTTGTTGGCAGTGCAAAATGAATAAAATAAATATATATAAGAATAAAGAACCTGGACTGGACCATTATTGCTTCATGGGGGTGGTCTCTGGAAGTAACGTCTGGTGTTTGGAAAAACCCAAACCTCTGGGATCCACGACACATCAGGCCTTCATGTCCCGAACTGAAACCACAGGCAAAGTGTTGAGGCCTTTACCTGTTCACTGTCACTGTTCATCAGTGAAAGTATGCAAGAAACTGTACAATACATTTTGGCAACTTTTGACCATTTAAATGATGTAACAATATAGAGAGCAAGCTCAGAATAAAACACACACACACACACACACACACACACAAGCCATCCTTCATACTCAGACGCTGTTTCACGTCCTCCCACACAGCGGCGCGCTTTGAATGATCGCCGGGAGCGGCCGGCGAACCCGGAGAGGGGGCGGAGTTACCTTTGAGTGGGAATCCTCGGTTCAAAAAGCTGCCAACGTCCCCCCCTGTAGCGAGAGCGCGGAGCCGTTTCTGCTTTCACTGTTAGTCCACCGGAATATGACCTGCGGCCGCGGAGCCACAGCTGATTTCCTTTGACTCCGACACGCAGAAGTTTGTCCGCCCCGAGCGAAGAGACAGCGAAACGAGCCTCAGAGGAGACGCAGCCGGGAGGAAGAGGAGAGAAAACGCGAGCCGCGCAGGTGGTTTCCGTCGCCGTCCGGAGGAAGCCGCATCACCGCGAGACTCCGCATCCACACGGACCGTCTCCGCCTCACCTGAGCCCGCCGGGACGCACGCGACATGTCCGCGGAGAGCTACTCAGCGCTGGACGAGCCGTCTCTCCGAGCCCTGGTGAGTGCGGGAAGCAGCGACACCAAACTCAGGCCAGTTTGTCAGGAACCAAACTTTATTTATTTTAATTTAAAGATTTAAAACTCATTAAACTCCATAAAGACGCTGATCTGGATCTAAAGCAGCCAGTGTCTCCCCACGGTGGTGACCTGTCTCCTGTCGTCTGGCTCTCACTGTGAAGCTGTTACTGTCTGCCAGTCTCTGCCGGTGATACAGTGCATGAGAGGCAGGTAGGATGCGCCTGGTATTAGGGGCTAATCCCAACAGGTGGTCCCTGCACGTACACGCTCCTGTGGCTCCTGCATTTGCTCTGTCTGCACACTAAATCCTCCATGTCCGTCCCTATGAGGTGGACTCCTCAGAGAAATGTACATTGTTGACCAGTGGGGAAAAGTCAAAGAGAAGCAGCTCCAGACTTTTTCCCATGAAGTGTTTCTTACATTTAGAGTTTAAACCACATTTGCCATCGATGTCTGTGTGTTTGTGTCTCAGGGATGAAAACAATGATGTGAAAAGTCCTGATTTTCTCTTTTTGGCGCTGAGTTTCCAGCTGACTCGTCTCATCAGCAGCTGCTGATGTCTGTCTGCGTTGCAAACTTGAGCTGAATCACTCGCCTGCGAGCCAAACGCCGAGACGTGATGTCAGGGATGTGATCAGCAAGCAGTGTATCAATAAACAGGAAGTGTAGAAAGCGTGCCCGGATCACTGGAGGATTACTCACGGTTTAATCACCTCCTCAGGCGCAGGGAGGCGAAGCAGCGGCCCGTCCAACACCTTCCTCACACCTGTAACGCAGACACGTTTACAAGTGCACATGAGTCAGCATGTCCAATTTTTGTCTGACTCACTTACAAGAGAGCTACAAAAGTTCTCTTAATCCCTCTTTATTTCATTCTTTCAACCACTGTCGTCTCTCACTGCTTCCACGGGATCGTGCTCTTAAATGGAAACGAAAAGAAACACTTTGATTACGTCTTTTATGGATCAGTGAAGAGGAGAGGCTGTTTACTCTGGAGCCAGGCGGGAATAAAAGTCATGTTTATGTCCAACACTTTTCCAACTCTATCCACTGTTTCCCCCCCCAAAAAAAACAGCTCTGCGAGGGTCTGGCCAAGACCTCCAGCTGATCTCTCCTCTTAAATCACCCATGTT
>JAUESF010000012.1:10300298-10316108 GCA_032274765.1 Malacoctenus tetranemus | reverse complement strand
CTCCCTCCTCCCTCCTCCCTCCCTCCTCCCCTTTAATTATCTGTGCAGCGCCGCAGTGCTGCTCCAGGAGCTGATATGTGGCTTTCTCACTGGCATAAAGCCCCACTGTGCTGCGCGGCGGCTCAGTGTGCGGCCCTGAATGGCTGTCGTGCACTTGGAGACGTTTTGTGTCTGTGGGGCCCGCCGGGCCGATTTGACACGCGGGCCGTCTGGCGCGGTGATTTGCGGCCCGTCCTGCCGGCCCCGTGACCGTCCCCTCTCCCCGGTGAGCTGCAGGCATCCGCGCATGTTTAAAATAGGCCCGTTTCACTCCGCGGTCCCGCCCGGCTGACGGATGGGACTCCCGGGCCTCCGTTTTTTATGGCTCTCCGGACCTTTTCTGTGTGTTGACAAGAGCTCAACAGCTCCGCTGGGCTGAGGAGGAACGGGCTGGTTTTAGTGGGCCCTCAGCGCCGTCCCCAGATCCTCCGAAAAACCCCCGGAGAGGGGGTCCGAAATGTCAGCCCCATCGTCAGGAGAGGGGAGATCGGAAAAATAACACGACTTCATATAACCGCTGTCTGGGAGACGCTCACATGTCGGGACGCAACTCAACAAGTCCAAATAACACGGAGGGGCTTTTTTTAAAGGAACTAAATCAAGTCCTATTATTTGAGTCTGATGATGTGAATGTACAGACGGACTCATGATAGACTCGGTATATCTGAGAGTTGTGATTCTGCTGCTGTCAGGGTTCAGGAGCTGCAGTGTTGTTCTCCACAGTTTCAGGTAATTGTTCAAGCCTCTCTTCAAAATGACACTTCGAGGGGAAAAGAAGTGACTTTTCCTTTTTTACGTCTAGAAAACACAAGATTTTTGGGGCTTTTTTTTTCCAGATTCTTGAAAAAAAATGAATCTAAAAACAGAAACGACGCAGAAAAACGAATCAAATCGAATTGCAGACGAACAGCTGCTGTTTCCCCTGCAGACACCGTCCAAACAGGCAGATGTTAGAATGATGGAAAAATTACACGATCGTCTCATTTCTATGATTATATGTCGACTGTTTGCTGCACTTCAAAGAGGACGGAGGTGTTTTCTAGGAAACTGTGCACGAGCTGTTGCATGCTGAGCACCGCCTCGCCTCACACACACACACACGCACACACACGCACACACACACACACACACACACACACACACACACAGAGCAGAGTGTGAGCGGTCTGATGCTCCTTGAACCTGCTCCGTTTGATAACAGCCCGCTCCTCCGGGGGGGGGTTTATGGACATGGTTGCCTTCGGCCTCCGTGGGCGTTGCTGGGGCGTTTTCTGTGGTGCGGAGCGAGGAAAGAAAAAAAAGGAAACCGAACCGACCCGACCTGCGTTCACACCGCACACCTGATTTCTGCTGCGCCGACTCTGTCATCATTCTCACAGGTACCCACTCGCCTCGCGTTTCCACCCAGCGCTTCCCGTGTGATTAGGTTTCAAAGCGGTCGGCGTGGAGACGTCTCAGCATGCGGGGGGTTGGGGGAGGGCGGGGGGGGGGTGTCTTCGTAACAGACACGGTGACGGGAGGCGCTCGCCGTGGACGGGAGCGGCCTCGGCCCGCAGACGGACTCGTTAGGCAGCAGCGGGGAGATAAGAAGCTCCGTGTCAGCGCGGTCGAAAACTGGAAAGGCTCGTTCCTGCTCGGCGCTATTAATATCCTGCCAGAGTTTGGCTCCGAGACGATGAGAAAAGAGGAGCCGTGAACTTTCTGTAGGTCTCGTCTTCGGCCCCCCCCCGAACGGTTCGCTGTCCCGGAACAGTAAATCCAGAAACCAATTCGACTCGAAATGACTTTCGTGACATTTACGACGTGTTTTGGAGAGTTCAGAGTTGCTGTGCAGACTTTTATTCCTTCACCTTCGGAGCGTGAATCCTTCGGTATTGCGAGCTGTCGTCTGGAGGAGCAATGCGGCGTGTTTTATCACCCCGTGGCTCTGATGTGACACTTTTAAAGGGGCCCAGAAACTGCGACACCCCCAGTCAGTCGGAGGAGGCCGCAGCTCGGCGTGGTCGCCGAGGGTCCATTAGGAAGCTGCGTGTTTGGGAGAAGCTAATGAATCTCTGCTCTTGCTCGTCGCTGCCCGTGGATCAGGCGGCGCTGACGGGGGGCCGGGGAGAAGATTAAAGCTGTTGATGTCTAAATATTTGAGCTGGTTCTCAGCGAGGTCTTATAGAAGCACTGCAGTGTTCTAAGCGACTGTGTGACGTACGGGACGGAAACATTTCCTTGGGTTTAAATCACAGTTCTTCGTGCACAGTGACGACGTACGCAAGGGGGCTAAAAATATCCAGTGTTATCATCGATTGCACACCATAAACAGTCCCTGCATGTGTGCAGAGCTTTAGAGCGATATCTAAATCATACGTATAAAAATACCAGGATGTTAATGTGTCACGGAGCAGCTGCTCTAATGTGGAGACTTGGTTTAAAGAATAAACAGTCCTCTGTGGATGCTTCTGATGACTGTTTCAGCAGCACATTGGAACATGAAACGTTTTGGAGCGCTGCGCTTTTAAAAAAAAAATGGTTCAGTTCCATTTATTTCGCCAGCTTGTAATTGATTCTCTTCACTGTTTTGTCGGCGCTCCCCAGTTTTTTTGGCACTTTCACCACCTCGGATTACTGGGCTGCGTAATTGGATGGCAAGACGTCAGTTCCTCCCCCGCAGTTTGTTTGCCGTCCTGCACATTTGACCCGGAATAAAGTCGATATGCTGGATCGCTGCCTCGCTGCTCTGCTGCTCTCAATGGAGTCTGCAGGCGAACCTCTTTAACGCTGAATTGTCGTCAGATTGAGTGACAGAGGAGAGCTACAGCGCGACAAATGCGCGGCGTCGGCGTCCGTCTGTGAGTTACAGCGAACGCATCAGATTCCTGGAATGTGGACAGCCAGTTTTTCGTGAGCGTCCGGCCTGAGACGGCCCGCCGCCGCCGCCGCCACTGCTGCTGCTGCTGGCGTCCCGTCCCGTGTGCTAAGTGATGCAGCAGAGGGCTGCTCAGCTGCCGATCCCCGGCTGTCTGGATCCTCACTCTGCCAAATGGAAAAGGTCTGGATAAAGGATTTAAGATGCGCGTTTGACCTCCCGTCTCCTCCGGCACCGCCAGGCGTCTCCGAGATGGACAGCCAGTGAAAAACTCCCTCCCCCAGTTTCATGCTGCGAATGTTTTCAAACTGTGGCCACAAGGTTGGGCTTTTATTCTGAAAACTACTGAAGGCTGCACATGAAAAAGCCTCTTGCTGCTCTATAAAGAGTGTTGGTGCCAGTTCAAAGAAACATTGGACAGCACTTTGTGTCCTATTGAGCCCATTCTTGAGCTCACATTTATCAAAACATTACAGAGAGTGGTGAACCTTCAAAATAAAAGCTCTGAGCAGTTTTTCTCAGTCCGCTTCATATTGTAAGAAGGTCCTTTCCAGGTTGTTGTTTTTTGATGACCTCGGTGCAGGCAAAGCCTCGGGCCCCCCTCAGCGATCACTGCCGTCCGTCCTCGGAGCTCCTGGACCCCAAGTGTGGCTCCTCCCATCGAGGCCTCTCGGGTGTGTCTTGGGTTCCAGATGAGATTGGCACACAGGGAACAGTGTGTGGCCTGAGCTGGTTCATGGTTTCTGTCCTGAGCTGAATTAAAGCAGGTATAAAGTGGAAGCATCGCGTCGTGTCTGTCTGGGACGCGATGGCAGCGTTTGGGACTGTTGGTGAAACACTTCAGTCGGAGCTGGAGCTCTGCGGTTTCAGTTCTGTCCCTCGTGCCTCCCTCAGGAAGGAGCCATTTCCTGAAGACCCCCGGAAATCTTCGGGCGGATGTTGATGTTTTGCTTTCCAGCTCGCTGTTGTTAACGTCGCGGCGTCCTCCAAATACACACAGCTGACGTGCCGCGCCGTGCTTGGCTCCGCGCTGTTGCGACTGCACACTGTGGACTCTCGCAGCCGGCGTGGCCGCCTCTCGTGGCGCTCCCAATACAAACAGTTTGTGCTCTGCCGCGTCCCAACGGGGTTCCAGCTCCCTCCTACTCCTCTGGTGGGACCCCCCACCTCCCACCCCCTCCTCCTCTCGCTTCTCCCTTCATTAGAAGGTCTGGTCATGCAGTGCTTGAGTTGGACCAGCGATGTCCCATATTTGGAGATGATCGGTCAGGCTCTTCCTCCTCCTCTGACCTCACTGGACAGGCCTGGCTGATGTGCGGGAGCCGCCGCTCTGCTCCTTATCTTGTTGTTTATGAAAGCTCCTTCCTGCTGGTTTCCTGCCACATTCTGTCAGATGAGGAAAGGAACGAGCAGCACCCAGCTGGGGAGCGGTGGGGGGACTCGGAGAAGCAGCGCAACTCTCTGTTTGTTTGTTGTGCTCGTTGCGTCGGTGCTGGTTGGAGCTGCAGACTGTACATTTAAAGTGTGATTAGAATAAAGTGGGTGTGAGGAGGAGAAGTGGTCGTACCGGTCCTCTGCGGCACGCTCCTCAGCTCTGCGTGAGCCTCGAGGCGACGTTCACCGCTGCCGTTCTGCAGTCACGAGTATCACTGGTTTAATTGCAGGGTGAGTCACGCAGGTGCAGGCTTTGGCAAGACGAAGTGAATGAAAATGATTTTAGTCCCGATTCTCTTGCACAAAATTTTGCACAGCAAAATTTATTCCAGCAGAAAAACCTCAACGCTCCGACCTCCAGATCCTTCCTGTGGCGTTTTGCATGGAGGTTAGATAATCTGCAGCAGACAATATCCTGCCTGTTGTGGCTGAGATGAAACCCTGTCGTGACGCCAGCTCCCCAAATGTGGGGCACCGTCCTTTTTTTCCTGCCCTGATCTGGGCTGCGGCTGACCTGGATCCCTCGGTGTGAACCGATCAGCAGGTCCGAAGAGAAAACGCACGCGGAGCCGTCGGATTGTGTCGAGTCAGACGACTGAAAGAGGCCAAAGCGCTCAGAGACGCCACCGTGGGAAGCACCAGGGGACGATGCTCCTCTGATGGCGGCCATGAACGTCCCTCCATTGATATTCTTCTTTTTAATTAAATCCCCCAGTTTTTTGCAGATCAACAGTGAAACGTCAAATGTTTCACACCTAAAATAATGAAGTCGTTTCCAGTCCTAAAGTTGAAAACCAGAGCAGAACGAAGGCGTCGTCGTTAAGCCTTTAAATCGTGGGAATATGTCGTGGAAACAGTGACAGTGAAACGTGACATTTGCGAGTTTATTAGCTCAGAAGTGATGGATGGAAACGGCCCTGATTATGTTGGAAAAGCTGCAGCCAGCTCAAACAAACGTGAGGTGATTATGTAACAGTTGAGTTTAGACGATTCAGAGCCGTGTTTGTGAGACTTTACGTGCAGAGATTAGAGCGTTAGAGCGCCGCGTCCGGATCCTGGACATTTTTCGCCCGTTGGGATCAGACGCATGTGTGCACATCGAGCTGACTGATCCATCAGCATGTGGCGCCTGCTGCACTAATGGAATAATGTGAGCATGAGCTGCACAGCGCACAACACATGCGAGCCGGGACCTGCGCTCGGTGCACGACTGCTGCCTGTAACCCCCCCGCGCTCTGACCCACGCGCATTCCTGCGTGTGTCCGTCCTTTATGCCTGCTACCTCAACTGTAAAGGGGGACGCCGTTTTCCCCGGTGTCCCACCGTCCACCTATGAGGGGAGGTGAAGCTTTGTTACACGCGTAGCCGCGCTGGCGGCGAGCACGCCAGCACATGTGCGGTGATCTCTCCCCTCCGCTCGTTCACTTCGTCGGCGCTGCCGCTTCTTCAGACAATAGGAGCTCAGTGAGCGGCGTAACACAATGAGTTGTAACCTCGCCGCGACTCCTTTTGTTGGGCTTTGCAGCCGAGGGGCGACTGAAACTCGGAAAGCAGGAGCGCTCCGCCTCGCAGGGCTCTCGCGTATCCTCCTGATAATTCAATCTATCGGTTGGGACGGAGGAGCGTGGTCGCTGCCGCATCCACCTGAGTTTTGGTGGCGAAGGAAAAGCAACGGAGATGTGTCTGAACCTTCCCGGCCTCTCCGTCGTCCTCTCTTGTTTATTTGTGTCCGTGCTAATGACGACTTCCTCAGTGGCAGCTGCTAATCCATGTGGGCCTCGGTGGCGAGGAGCGTCCCGCCTCGCCTTATAAGGGCAAACTCACTTGTGGGCTCGACACGAGTCAGTTTAAAGCACTGATCCGATCCGCTGCCTGCCTGCACTCTAACCTCAGGCCGCTCTGGAAATTATTACTGTAGGCCTCAATTCATGCTCAGAAACACAGCGCGCGCACACACACACACACCTCCTACACGTGTACATGGACTTACACATGCTTATACACACTTTTTGTAGAAAGTACACACACGTCTTTGTGTCGGATTCGACACGTTGGAGCTCAGAGCAGAAAGTGTGAAGTAACAACAACAGTAAATGACGTGAGCACATGTGCAGGAGCTGGTCAACAGGTCGGGACCCGGCCTGAAGGGGTCGTTCAGCTCCCAGACAGGACTGAGAGGGGGGAGGAGGGGGAGGGAGGGTCCCTCACCCACTGAGCGGTCGAGTATATCGAGTGGAAATGCCGTCACACTCGTACCTGTGCTGCAGGAAGTTTACTACGAGTTCTCAAACGGGTTGTTTTGTTTTCACTTTTACGACCTAAAATACAAACCAAACAAGTTGTTTGAGTGAAGAGAAAGAGAGAAATCTGAGTGTATTGAATGAACAGTGTATCTTTATGTGACATAATTATATAAATCAGATGAGCTTCAGTTAGTAGAGCGGATTAGCCTTTGGTGCAGTGGTTGGCGGTTCGATCCCCGTCTCACCTTGTCCTTGTGTCTTTTGAGCAAGACGCTGAACAACACACTGCTCCCGGCGGAGTGTGTGAGCACCTTGCATGGCAGCCTCCTGCCACTGGTGTGTGAATGAGCGTGTGAATGGGTGACTGGCTGTGTGAAGCGTTTTTAGGACCCAGTTCATGAAGAGGGGAAACGGCCCGTGAAGACGTTGGGGTTGTTTGACGTTTGTGGAGGTAACAGTGGGAACAGAAATCAAAGGTAATGTGCCGTTAATGGTCCCAGTCCAAACATCCCATTAGAGCGGCGCCGCGGCCCGTCTCGCCTCCCTGCCTCGTCTCGTCCTCTGTTCTTTCATCGGGAACTCATGCAGTGTACAGGGATGGTCTCTGCTGCGTGCTGCTGTCCCACCTATTCGGGCTGTGATCCGACTCGACGGTGGGAATTCGATGACGCCAACCAGTCTGTGATTGCTCTCCGAAGAGGCCGAATGGAGCCTAAAGTGGCCTGACGGCCGCGTTCAGCCGTGGTGACGTACGCTTTCTGTCCCGCGTTACTTTCCAGTCAGGTGACTTTATCCTGAAGCTGTTTTATCGCGGTGAGCGTGAGCCTTCATCAGGGGGGGTTAGGGTGACGTAACCAGGACAGATCTGAGCGTGTCCAACTGCCGCTCCCACACGTCCCTGTTCCACTGAGCCACATGTCGGAGGCCGTGAATTAAACCGACCTCCCGCAGCTGAGGCTGGATTTAGACGCGTCCCTCTCTCTCAAGAGCAGTTCGCGGGGTGTTGCCGTCCTCGGGAGCGTGCCGCCAGCTGGCGGGGATTACGGCTAAACCGTGCGCGCTCTCTAATTGGCCGTGATTGATTGAGCCGTTTCGAGGCGGACGTTTGTGGAGGTTTGAGGCTTTTTTTTTTGCCCTGAAGAAAGCTGCTGCTGCTGCTGCTGCTGCTGCTGGAAAGTGGATGAAACAGCGCGAGCCCCAGCTCGCCCCGGCCTGATCACTGCCAGGCCTAATGTGGAGAGATGACTGAAGGCATTTAATCCCAGAGCTCGGCGTGACGCGACGACTCCCCAGGTCCTAATTGATTCCTTTCTCGCGCCACCTCGTCACTCGTCTCCTCCCACGCCGCCCCGTCTCCTCGCACCTCGTCACGGAGGCTGAGTCAGGCGGTGCTGCACAGGTGTGCCGGCGCAGCGGGGCAGACCGCAACACGACTGCGTCCCGTCACCGGCATTACAGGTGTTGACAGCTGCCAGTGACGTCTGACTGACGGCCTCCGTCGCTCTCGGGTTTTTTTTCCCCCCCGTGTAAAACATATTGTGTGTGTGGGTGCGACCTGTTTGTTATGTGTGATTCATGAGTCATACGTCTGCCTGAAAAGCCCTGTGTGTGTGCGTGTAACGGCTGCCCTCTGGGTCACAGAGCTGCCGTTGTTGTCAGGAGCCACGGTGACGGTTGGTGACCCACAACCAGGGTGCAGCCAGTGGAAACCCCTCCCCTGTGGTCTGTGCGTCCCACCGCCAGCTGGATTTAGGATCAATCCCACTCAAAAACAAACTCGTGCACGGATCCTAAACCTGTGTCAGTGGGTCAGCGGGGTCAGCGAGTTCACAGTAAACTCGTGCTGCTGTTTCAAGATTTAAAATTCAGTTACATCCGAATATTTTCACTACATTGAAATTAAAAGCTTCATTAAGTCTGAGTTGATGCACCAACTTTTACTCAGGTGTTGCTTTATACCTTCACAGTTATAACATTATAACTACAAACTGCAGAGTGAAAGACTTGTGCTTTTCACTCTGTCGTCACGTCTTTGGTCCAGTTTTGAGAGAGCACCCTCAGGTGAACGAGTCACTTCCTGGACAACGACTCGTCCTGGAGAACGGCTCGTCCTGGAGAACGACTCGTCCTCCTCTCTCCCGGTGACTCGGTTCCTTCCTGCGTTGACGCGCCTCGCTCTCCGTCACGCGACGGTTTCCTCCACCGGACTCTGCTCCCGCCCGAGCGTGTGTTTCCATCTCTGCCTCTTTAACGGCTCCTCTGTTTGGTCTGGCAGCCGCTCAACTTTGAGGTGTGTTTTATTTCCTCGGGGCGACGCCCACCTCGTTACTTTCCTGCGCAGGGAAGTTGTTGGTTGACCTTTTCGGCTGTTTGAATCTCCCTCCTCACACATGCGGGCAGGGGGGGAAAAAGCTGCTTCCTGGCAGCGCGCCAGGTGCATTTGACGTAAAAAAAAAACTGTCGCGACCGTTTTGTAAACGGAGCCCATGTGCAGCCGTCTGTCTGCTGATTGGCTCATTTCAAACTCTGTGTAAACACCAGCGTCTGCTATCTGAAGTTTATGGCGCAGGTCAAATCAAATGTGAACGCGGTTTGTTTTGCTCCCTTATCACCTCGTCGTGCCTCCAGCTCCCCTCGCTGCGCTCCGATCTGAAGCGGTCGCTCAGCGCTCGGTCACGTGTCCCGGGTTTGACCTACTGCTCCCCGATCATCATCGTGTCATTTCACCCTGTTGGACTTGGCGTTTTTGAGGCGTCCGTCTGTCACGGAGCCCCCGAGCAGACGCTCCTTTAGACCAAATGAGAGAACGGTGACTAAATCTTGGCAGTGACTCGGCAGTGAGCTTGACGGCGTGCTAACAGACAAGCCGGTCTGGTCGGCGAGTGCGTGAGCACGTGAAAACGTGGACAAATGGTGTTTTTCCCTCCTCACATTTTCCCTGCCTCCCACTCAGGAACCTGCTGCCGTTCCTGCAGGCCGTCGGATCGCCTCACGCCTTGGACCCGGCCCAGACCTAGTTCCTGAACGCTGAATTTCACGAGCGTCCTTTTTTTTTCTTTCTTTCTTTTTCCTTGTGAGTCAGCAGGAATGTGAGGAATGACCCGTACGAGGACCGAGCCCGTTCCCACCCGGCTCTCATCTGCCCATTTTTAGGCATACCCAAGCCAGGCCTCCCTTTCACTTCTCCCGTTTTTCCCTTTGTCATCCAGTCTCACTCGCTCGGTTTTCCTATTAAACGGCTCTCTGTAGCCTCCCGCGCGTCTCCTCCTGTCTCATATCCTCTCCTCCTGCTGTTTCTCAGGCACTTTCTCCTCCTTCCCATTCTTTTCAGTCAGCTCAGCACTTTGAATATCCACAAAATTACAGTGTACATAGTGGAGCTCCTCTGAGCTCGTGCAGCTCGGGCTGCATACTTCGTCAAACCGCAGCGAGACCTCAAAACCACCAGTTTTCTTCATCTCTGGTGAGACGACCCTCCTCCTCCTCCTTCTCCTCCTCCTCCTCCTTTTCAGGCCTCAGCAGTCAGGCACATCGGCCCTCTTTTCAGCCCGTCAGTGTGTAAAGTTCGGCTTAAAGACCACATCCAGGTCCCCTTTCAGTAAACAGCAGTTGGCACACGGGGTTTTGTGTCGGGACTCTGCAGGTTTCTCTTTCCCGGTGCAGCAGGAAGCCTTTAGTGTGCGCTTGAGCGTGAGGTTTAGCAGTAGAGCCTGCGAGGGGAGCTGCTCCTCTCCACATGTGCTGACAGGCCTCCCAACGTCCCACCGAAAGAGAGCTGCGTCTCCCAGATGAGAGAGCGGCCGTGCTGTGGGCTGTCACATGAAAGCGTGCGGCGCGGCGGCGAGTGCAGGTGTGCTTTTATACACCCTCGCACGCCTCAATCACTCCTCTTTTTTCTGCCAAAACAAATAAACCTTTCAGCTAATAGTCACTCAGGACGATGAAATGGCTCTGTGAGTGCTTTAAGTGGAACCACTTCAGCGTCTCAGCCTCCTGGGGTTGGTGGGGGGTGGGAGGGGGACTACGATGAGGATGATGAGACCACAGCTGAGCCATGAGCTGAGCTTCACATCGAGCCTGTCACACAGCTGTCTGGACATCACGCCGCGCTGAACTCACGTTCATGATCCACCAGCTGCGGCTCTGATTGGTCCGACACAACTGGCTGAGTCCTGTAAAGTCGTTCATGTCACAGCAGACCGTCTGCTCCCTTTAAGTGAATGAGGGCTAATTACAGAGGCCAGTAGAAGGCAGCTAACACAAGTGAATGCTACAACTTGTCCTTGACTGTGCTTTGACCCCGCAGTCCCTTCCCGCCCTGTACTTACCCCGAGCTCGGTGCCGTGACCTTCAGCTGCAGCTTCTTACGTAACCCCGCGGCCGCGTCCTCGAGCGTGACCGTGCGGGATGCAAGTACACGAGTGACAAGTGACGTCCCGCTGTGTCAGAGCGCTCACCTCCTCGCTCCGCTGTTCCCCTGAATGTGCCGCAGCTCGACGGGACTCTGGACCTGGACGAGAGGCGCCTCATCCGCTCCGCCATCAGGGAGCTGAGGAGGAGGGAGATCGAGGACATGGAGGCCGCGCTGGCCAGCAAGAGGTTCAGGCCCACACGGCTCAACCAGCAGGAGGACAAGGAGAACCAGCACAGGTGAGTGCACCGCACACGCACACACTCGTGATGTTAACTCAGCAGTAACACGACACCACCTCCATAACATTCTCAATAAACATGTTTTCACGGGGAAAGCAGACAAGAGACAAACAAACTGGCTGTTATTGGAGAAGACGCTCACTGTAAACATCACTGACACAGTGGAAACTTCTGCAGGCTCCAACACTTTTGCAGGCAGTTCATCTGGAAGATATAAAGGGCTAGAAATAATACTGAAACATTTCAGCTTTTAGTTTAGTTTATAGTACATCACTGAGGTAAAAGTAGGGAAGAGGATGAGATTTATTACGTAGTGGATGATATTTTCACTGGACAAGAGATAGGACATAATGTCCCGAGCTACTGTGCAGTGTGTGTTTCAGATATCGATAAAGAAAGTTTCAATTTGATGAAACGACTGAGGACTTTTGACTGATGAACGTCAGTAATGGACATTTTTCTTGATTGCCTTCATTTGTATGTGAGCCAAACCAACGGTCCTCCATGACAGACGCTTCCACCGCCAATTAAACTGGAGCTGAGTTCCTGACAACACTTTATCTCTTTCAAAATGACGTCAGTTCAAGGAGTCGGGCCATAAAAAACACCCACATGAGCGCTCCGAGGTCCTGATGGTCGGAGGCGTTTCCTCTCTGCGCAGCAGGTCGGCCCGAGCCTCTTTCCAGGTGTTGATTTGGGTTCCAGGTAACGGCTCCTGCTCGACATCTGGCGCAGAGGAAAGAGTTGTTACTGTATGATGGGAGGGGGGAGGGGGGGGGCTCGCTCCCCTCCTGTATCACTGGGTCCTAATCAGAACAGTGGCGGGGGCCTAATCATTTCCATCCAGCGCCGCTCGCAGATGACTCGGGTTACAAAAACAAAGGAGGTGCCTCACTGGAACTGCTAAAGTGTGCCTACTGTGGCGTGCGTGCACACACACACACACGCACACACACACACACACACACACACACACACACACACACACACACTTGAAAACCCATCTGAAAGTTGCATTATTCGGTGCCTCTCTGCGGTGGAATGTGAAATATTCCACTCCAATGTGCCGCACATCCTTTAATACCAGCGGCTGGAGAAAAGTGAGTGTAATGAGAGATGTGAAGGAGCCTCTGAGTAATACGAGGCTGCACTGAAGCAGGCAGTGACACGGAGAAATCCGAGTCTGGAGAAGGAAGGATGAGAGCAGCCCCCTTTTTAAGGCAGTTTGTGTCACTGCTCCTGAAGCTGTTGTGCCAGAGCATCAGGCTCCTTTTGGAGAGGCGTGTGGTGTCCATGAATCATCTCCTGCTACCTTTGACAGAAAGGCCTCCGGCTGGAGGCAGCCGAGTCCCGGCTGTTCTTTTTTTTGCTACATTACTTCATGCTTTGATTCTCCCTCAGGCCGGAATCCAGCGAGAACTTGGACAAGCTGTCACAAAAGCTGCAGTCGATCCGGGACGTCGATGAGCTCACGAAAATGGTGACGATTGAAACTCGACCACGGGTGATTCTGCTCATCGTGTTCGCTTGATGCTGAGCGTGCGGGTGTGTGTCCGCAGCTCCGCGCTGCCGGTGAATATGACGAGAGGAAGATGATCCGAGCGGCCATCCGGGAGGTCAGAGACGAGCAGCAGCAAGGTGAGTCCGGCCGGTCAACATCGTCCCTGGTTAGTGTGGACACAGACACGCGTATTGTTCACCCGTCATGGGACAATAACCTCTGATGTCACTGTGGCAAATCAAGTTAGGATGATGCGTGTTTCCACTGTGTTGTATTGTGAAGTGTTTAGTGTGGTGCAGAAACAAAGTCAAAGGTCAGAAGGTCAAAAAACGTCTCGACTCTTCTGTCGGACTGACTCCTCCATTACTTTTTCACAATGTGACCAGACAGATATTTATTTATTAGGACGTCTTCCTGTTTGAATCAAAGAAATCACAATGCTCTGTTTACATCCTGAACCCACACAGCAGAAGAATTGTCGGATACTGATACGTTCACGTTATAAATAGGAGCAACAATATAGCAAGAATCACAAAATGAGTCAAAATAGTTGGACACAGATATCAGAGGTTGAAGAACAGATAATAATATTCTGTAGTAATTCAGACTCTTCGTCCCTTTAAAAATAAACAATCTGAGGCCACGCGTGGGCTCGCTGCACCTCTTATCACGTCTCACCTTCTTTCGTTTCCTTATCAGTTCACAGCTTTGATCACACTGCAGACTGTAGAAACGCCTCAGGAAGCACTTAAAGGAGCAACAGGCTGGTGGATTTTTTACCAGCAAGCACTGACACAGTTTGGCCAGAGGGGGGCACTGTACTAAAGGTTAGAATAAGTGCAGCCACCTGTGCAGCGTGGATCAAATAAAGAAGCAAACGCAGGGACAGGCTCTCATCGTTTCATGTGTGGGCGTCGGGTGTTGTACCTCCGCTGCCGAGCGACCTGCGATGCAGGGTCAGATCAGGCATTCCTGTCATTCCTTTGCGCCGTCTGGTGTGCGTGAGGCCCCGTCACTCTGACACTCTGATGCCATCACAAAACGTTGGCCAACTTTCACTGAGGGACGCTGATAACGTCGACCTTGGCTCCCGTATGTGTGTTGCTCTCATCCCAACTGCTACGTGAGCAGTGAGGTCCGATAAGGAGTCGCCGCCTGTCTCTCTGATCGTTGTCTGCCACGCGTGTTCCTCTGCAGGCATGGTGGAGCGAGGGAAGGCCTCCGGTCGCTGTCTGGAGCCCGACAACGCGGAGACCCAGAGGAAGACGGCAGCGGCGGTGAGTCCGGCAGAGGAAGCGTGACTGGCTGTCAGAGCCTTCGCCTCAAATGAGCATCCCCACATCCTGCCGTCCCGGTTCTAATGTAATGGCTGGTGTCGGTTTCCATTCACATAAATGAAGCGAATGTGGGCTAATTTGCGGGTGATGAGTCTGTTTGCTTGGCAGCGGCGGCCGCTGAGGTTTGCCTGCCGCCGCAGTGAAGAATGCAGCAAAACAACAACAGGCATTGTTGCTTGAGTCACACACTGGGTCATGAATGTGGCTGCACCACGCGCACACAACACACACACACACGCGTGCACACAAAACACAGGCCTCGGCCGCCACGCGCTGCTGAATGGCTTTTGTCTCGCTTTACGTCCTCGTTCAGGTTTTGGCCGAGACTGAGGAGAAAAGGTGGAGTTTGGTTTGTCTCTGGTCGTCAGTAGAGCCAGGAAACTGTTGTGTGCCTCGCGTCACTGCCTCAAACTTCACAAAAATGTGTTTTTTACACTTTGAATGTTTCAGTTTTCACCTTTTTAAGGGAACAGGTTGGATTTTTTTCAGTGTTTCCAGGCTCTTGTTTGGTGCCTCTCACAGCTCAGCCGCCCTCTAGTGGCTGACTGTTGATTTATGGCGTGAGGATCAGGGCTATGATGACGCTGTCCTGGGGCCAGATCTTATCTTATCTGCCTTTCTGGATCATAATTTGATGAATGTTCTGTTGAAAGTGCACAAAGGGACAAAAACAAAGTTAATTCTTACTGTCTGCTCGTTCAACTCGCCCTCAGAGTGATGGGAACGTCTCCTAAATCGCTGCTTCTCGCAGTCACCTTATCTGAGCTCTTCACTTGAAAGCCCCCGTCACGATTTAAGGAGGGCAGAAGTGAAAGACCCCCAGTATCGGCGCCATTGTTCACCGCTGCCTGCGCTCCGCTTTGCGCGCATTCCTTTGTGTGCGTATTCACCTCGGGTAGGAAGCGATGATGGCGTGCTGGCGTAACAGGATGCTGCGAGATTCAGGGCCCTTTTAGCTCACTTCCTATCAGACAGCTGGACGGTGCTGGCGGTGGGCTGGTGAGTCAGGGGTCGGGACGGTGGCGGCGAGGAGGACGGAGACGGACAGACAGGCGGCCCACCAGCTGCGTCCCGACAGTCTGGTGCGTCCCGCGCCGGGGACGCGGCCAAGAGCAACACGGGCCGGCAGCAGCAGGGCTCCTTCCACTCACATCACAGCAGCGGATCTCTTTGAGCTGTGCGCAATTGTCCTGAGGAAGATGGGTGCTTTAGATACACCCGCACAGCAGCCACACACACACACAGCACGCACCACTGCGTGTGTGTGTGTGTCTGTTTGAAACAGACACCAGCTCCAGAACGTGCGTTGGAAAGTGTGCGTGCGTTGCTCGATTGAATGAGATTAATGTGGCTGTAATTTTTCCCAGAAAACCTTTTAGAAGTTACTGTTTTTAATGAGGCCGATGGCTGACGTGCAGGACAGCTGAGCTACAGTAAAACTTTCCTTTTGCTCAGACGGGAGAAAATGGTCTGGAAACAACTGTTTCTAGATAATAAAAACAAACCTTTAATTACATACGTGTAACAGAAAAAATGACCCCCTAAAAATTGAGTCGGTCAAATGCTCTGGACATGTGTTTTCCTTTGTTTCGAGTAATGAATGAAAAGAAAACAGGTCAAAACAAAGACAAGAGTGTGTCAGAAGTTAATGTGTCAACCAGGCAACCCATTAACCTGTGTGTGTGTGTGTGTGTGTGTGTGTGTGTGTGTGTGTGTGTGTGTGTGTGTGTGTGTGTGTGTGTGTGT
>JAUESF010000012.1:10266829-10278341 GCA_032274765.1 Malacoctenus tetranemus | reverse complement strand
GTTGTTGTTGTTGTTGTTGTTTTCATGCCCGGAGTGTCAAACAGTCGCCTGGACGTGATGCAACACGGTTGATGAAGTGGTCGCCACCGTGCAGTCTGTGGTTTACGTTGAGCACTCACCATGTGGTGTCACTCGATCCCGGGTTGTGCTGACGGCTGATTTCACAGTTTTCAGTCTGCGTCACAACGATTCACAAAGTGGTAGAAACGAGCACCCAGATCGTCACAGGCTGGCTGAACGTCAGGCTGAGCTCCGTGCAGTCCTGAGTGTGAACCTCAGACTGGCTCCGCGCCGTGACATTTGGACAGTTATCAGTGTTGGAGCTGCCTGCACTTGGCTCAGCCCTCCACTGAGCACGGTCGGAGTGGGCTTGCTCCCTCTGATCTGTGATGTTTGTGCAGCACATGCATTTTGACAGCTCTGGCTCGCCCGCCGGCGCCCCCACCTGTGGGTGTTTGTGTGTCAGAAGGAATTTTACGGTCCCGTGGAAAGAGCTCCACAATGTATCGCCCTGAATCTGGAAGCCCCATTTTAATCCGTCTCTGTGGCAGTCAGATGTGAGGCGCTGTCGGCTTGTTTATGACTTCTCGACCTCCTTCTCCTCCGCCTCCTCTTTTTCCACTGACATCATCCCTGTATCTTTCCTCTCCTCCTCTCCGCCTCCTCCTCCTCCTCCTCCTCCTCCTCCCGCAGACCAGAGAGAGAAGGAGCGCGAGACCCGTCTGCAGGAGCTCCGGCAGCAGAGAGAGGAGCGCTCGCAGAAAGGTCGCGCCGGCGTCGGCGAGGTGGTGATGAGGAAGGTGGAGAAGTCGGCAGATGGCTCCACCCTCAGTCAGGTCACCAAGACGGACCGCTTCGCCCAGTCTGGTAGTTTGTCTTCTCTCTTAGTCACTAGCACATCTACACATGTGAATGGAAAAAATCCACTACAGAGTAGCATCGATACAGATAAAGCCATGAGACATGTGAGTGATGGTGGCTGTGCTTGTGTGTGAGCAGATGATGGGAGCAGATCAACACGCAGCACTGTGGTCGAGGCCAGTTATGTGCAGAAAACAGACCGTGAGTCCCTTTTCTTTCTGTGCTTCCAATATATCATTATCTCAGTGACACAACAGGCTCATTCTTATTTCTGCATGTTGGTGTTTTCCTTCAGGAGGGACCGTTCAGTCAAAGTCGTACAGCTACTCCTCCTCCTCCTCCTCTTCCTCCAACACGACCAAAAAAGTGGGCAGGTAAGCCGAGCAGCGCTCAGGAATGCGATCACGGACACGTCAACGCGTCCTCTCAGCCAATCACTAACCGGCCGTGCGCGTCGCCTCCTCAGCGTGTTTGACCGCGAGGACGACACGTCGTCTCGAAGCGGCAGCGGTGGGCTGGCGGCGGTGGAGCGCAGGCAGGCGGAGAGGCGCAAGGAGCTGATGAGGGCGCAGACGCTGCCCAAGACCTCCGCCATGCAGGCCCGCAAGGCCATGATCGAGAAGCTGGAGAAGGAGGGAGGCGGGTGAGGATAAACACACGGGAGGCACGACCAAAGAAAGGAGAGGCGCCGGGCCGCGGGACGTAAATATTAACATCAAACCCACTTTTTCTTCTCAGCCCGGGAAATCAGGCGGTGGCCAAAGTCAACAAAGTGCAGCGCTCCACCAGCTTCGGCGTGCCCAACGCAAACTCCATCAAGCAGATGCTGCTCGACTGGTGCCGCGCCAAGACCCGCTCCTACGAGGTGAGCCAGCCAGCCAGCCGGCCGGCCGGCCGCAGACGCCCCCTCCGTGTGCCCGCCTCTGACGGCAGCCCGTAAAGCCGATAAAGCCCCCCGAGCTGGCCGGATATTCTGGGCTGAGATAATATTTTCCGACTTTGGGAATGTTTCCATCACTTATCGCCGCCGCCCGCCGATCTGTTGTGTTTGTCTTTTCCCTCCCAGCATGTGGACATCCAGAACTTCTCCTCCAGCTGGAGCAACGGCATGGCGTTTTGTGCCCTCGTGCACAACTTCTTCCCCGACGCCTTCGACTACGAGTCGCTGAGCCCCGCCAACCGCAGGCAAAACTTTGAGGTGGCCTTCAGTGCTGCAGAGTGAGTCCACACACACACACAGGATGAGGATGTGTTGGAGCCGACATGTTTGTCCTAACCCAACTTTTTGAGAGAAACCACATCAGCTCTTTATTTTGGTAAGCCTGGCTGAGAAAACGTGAAGAAACCAGCGAGGAGGAGCTGCTGGTGTGTTGTTTATCTTCTCAGGGTGAAAGGGTCAGAGGTTATCTAGCCGCAGGGGGCAGGAAGTGACCTCCAGTTTTATGTGCGGCCTCACGTTTCCTTTGTCTTTGCATTAGACAGACATCCTGGGAAGTCCTCCCTCAGCTTTTCTTCATTCAGAGCTTCCTAACAAGTAATACAAAGAGTGTGTGTGTGCGTGTGTGTGTGCGTGTGCGTGTGTCTGTCTCTGTCTCTGTCTCTGTCTCTGTCTCTGTCTCTGTCTCTGTCCCTGTGTCTCATTTATGATTGGGGTTTTTTTGTATCACGTGTGTGTGTGTGTGTGTGTGTGTGTGTGTGTGTGTGTGTGTGTGTGTGTGTGTGTGTGTGTGATTGGGGTTTTTTGTATCTGCGTTGATTGAATTGTGTGTGATAATGCATTTGCGTGTAAAATGTGTTGGTGTGTTGGTGTGTGAATGTACTGTGTGTGTGTGTGCGTGCGTGCGTGCGTGCGTGTGTGAATATTTCTACCAGCAAACTTAAAGGAACAGGCAGTGTGATTGTGTGTGTTACTGTTCGTGGTGACTTCCTGTCCAGAGGAGTGTAGCAGGTGGAGGACGCTCCTCACCGTTGACTGTGCTGTTTCTCCCAGGTGTTGCCAAAGCGTCCTGGTGGCAGACTGAGCCACTGCTGCTCTAATAACCTCTAAACCGCCGCTCTGCGTCTGTCCTCCCCCACCAGTAACCGCTGTGACTCCCCCCTCCACCTCCACACAACCAGAGAACCATGAGAAACAGTGAACCCCTTCCAGGTTACAGGGCAGTGGACGAGCTCTCTGCTGATCTTCCTCCTCTCTCTCCAGCTCTCTCTCTCTCTCCTACTCTTCCTCTCTGTTTTTTGGATTCTTGCTGCATCACTCCGTTGCCACTCGTGATGCCCCGCCCACTGGACTGTGTGTGTGCGTGTGTTCACATGCTCCTCGTAGGATAGCGTCCCTGCTGATGTTTTCTAGTAGTGATTTACACTCAGCACTGGACTGTCACCCAGCCACTGCCCCCCCCTCAGTCTTTCCACCTTTGTGTTGCACCATCACTCACTTCTTCCCGACAGTTTGCTGCTAACTGGAATCCCAACACTCCAGCACTCCGTCCTGAGCACCAGTGTCTGTTTTTAGAGTCACCATGTTGTTGCATTTTTGTGTTTTTAAGTCGGTTTTTTTTGTGTTTTCACTGTGTCTCATGTTGATTTGTTTGTGGTGTTATTGCACAGGGAAAACAACAACAAACAAAAAGGCTGAATGAGCCTCACCTGACGCTCATTCAGCCTTTTGTTTTGTCTCCTGTTTGTATGTTTGCGTGCCACAGGACTGGATGTACAGCGATGTTCATGAAGCATGTCATCTCATGGATGTATTTGTGATCACAGAGAATGTAATGTTGTTGTCTCTTTTTGTGTTCCTCCTCTCTCCTCCTCCTCCTCTTCCTCACTGGCTGTTCACTGCTTCTTCCTCCTTCTCTTCCGACACTCTGTCCTCTGTCTCGACCTTGTGACTCTGTCTTCTGCACTCTGTCCTCCATCTCCTCTGTCTTCCTCTCTCTCTCTCTGTTTTGGGTTGCCCCCCCCCTCCCTCCCTCCTTTCGGGCCGGGTGTGGGTGCAGGAGACTAGTGGACTGTCCCCAGCTGTTGGATGTGGACGACATGGTGAAGATGCGTGAGCCGGATTGGAAGTGTGTGTACACGTACCTGCAGGAGTTCTACCGGGGTCTGGTGACGAAGGGCCTGGTTAAAACCAAAAATTCGTCCTAGACTCGCGCCCCCACCTAGAACTGACGCCATGGTGAGAGAGGGAATCACAACAGCTTGTGGGCGGGCCTGAAAGACTCTTACAGACTCTTTAAGTTGTGTGTGTGTGCGTGTGTGTGCATGTTCTTACCAGCTGATTTCCATCAAACAAGGTGCTTCTGAAACGTCCTTTGTCGGCCACTTAAAGCATATTTGATCCTTCATGTTAATCTGAAGCTGCTGAAGCCCCAAAGTACCAAACATGGTGTCTGTGTGTGGGTGCGCGCGCGTGCGTTTGTATATGTGTGTCTCCATGTGTCCAGTCCTGCACAGCCTGACTCTGGGCCAGGCACAGAGCCAGGACCATCTGCAGCTCAACACTTTAAAAGGAACTGCTGCATCCCGACGTTTCAAACAGAGAGCCTCAGAAACAAAGCAGAGAGCGGGGGTGGGGGTGGGGGGTGGGGGGGGTGTACGGGGGACGCCGGGTGTGCACGGAGGGTTTGACTCAGTGTAAGGTTTCAGGTGTTTATGCTCGCAGCCTTTAAAAAATAGTGTAACAGCAAAGTGCAGGATGACCTCTGCCTTCAGGCTCCTCAATGTTGGTGACGTTTATTCCCTCATTCAGGAGATTTACACTTGGACAGTTTCTATTGCTTCACTCTGTTGGACTCCTGAGAGGGTTCACAGTGGCGGGCAGACAAGGCCACCTTGTGGTCACTCTGTGCATAGCCTCAATGTCACGTCTGCTCATTGGAGACTAAATAAACTGCATCACTGACGTGTATGAGCGCAGAGCTCTTCACAGTGACACGGAGTGTTGTAGGAAGGAGATGGTCAAAGTGTTTCTGTTAATTTAAATAAAAAGCACAAGTAGATCACAGCTGCAGTGGATGTATTCTACACATAGGGTAAAATCAGCAGAGGACAGAGGGGGTCTGGAAAAACAGCAAACTGCCCAATGTATCAATGTGGGACCCCCCCAAAAAACATTGCTGCAAGCATCAAAGTCATTGAAGTCACATTTTAGTTCAGTCTGACATTTAGTGGCGAGCAAATTTAATGCTAATTTGTGCTAAATGCTAATTTTAATGGCTGTTCATGGTTCTGTGGAAGGATAAAATTATACAACGTGAATAGACTTTCAGGCCATGAACTTCTGCTCATGTTCAGGGAAATTATGCACGATCATTTTGAAATTAATTCATGTCGATGGACATCGAGGGTCCGTTGTGGAGCTCCAGAGCGGCTGATCAGTGCTGTCCTGTCCGTCTGTCCTCCCCCGTCCTCATGCTTGCTTGTCTCGTGTGCTCCTCCCCAGGACCCACGCCAACTGCATGCCTTTGCTGGAGGTGGAGGACATGATGATCATGGGGAACAAGCCCGACTCCAAGTGCGTCTTCACCTACGTCCAGTCTCTGGTCAACCACCTGCGCAGATACGAGATGTCCATGGGTCGGCCCTGTGACCTCTGACCTGTGTGTGACGTGTGTCCAGGCTCCACGTGGCGTCGGTCCCTCCCCTCCCTCTCTGCTCCCAGCCTTCCTTCTTCTGACCCCCCTGATAACCCCCCCTCCTCCCCTTTCCCTCATCGCTCACCTGCTGACTGCCTCCACTCTCACAGGCTGGGTTGAATCGTGGCACATCTCTGACGGACAGTTTGGGCGAGTGTGTGTCTGTGTGTTTGTGTCTCTGTGGGCAGCGGCGACGTCTCCCCGTGACTTCACTTCTCCTCACTGTCGAGCGTAAATCCCCCTTCCGAGAGCGCCAAAGTTTTATTTTTAAAAACAGAACTTTTAAAGCTTTAAACTTTAGTGTTTTTGTACTCGGACTCGTTCCAGGTTGGATTCAACGTGCAGAAGCTGTTTTTTTTAGTGTCCTGAGAAACGCCTCCAGACACAAAAGAGGAGTATTCTCTCTTTTTGAGTATTTATACCTACATTTTTTTTTGTGCTACACTTTTATAACTACCATGACTTGTCAGCACTTCTGCTCCACTGAAAGAAGAATATACTCAAACTTATGATGCGATATTTGATTGTTGGTACTTTTTTTCTTAACTCTGGTTGCTTGAAGTATTTTAATTAAGTTATTAATCTCATGCTGACGCCATCCATTTGCATGTTTCTGAACGCCGGAGCGAAGGGCTCGTTGTCGGTTTTTATCTGGTAACTGTGGGGGATCCTCCTCCTGAGCTACTGAGAGCACATTCCACCATTTGACCATCAGAGCAGCAGCGGCGCCTGCAGCTTTAACACGTTTGGTTGTGATGTAGGTACCAGCCTGATGTCGGCCAGCTGAAGAGCTGAAGTGTTTCGTTCCTTGATGTTTGCTGCTGCTTGACTGACAACGTGTCCCCTAAAAAAGACCCCACCATGCACAGCAACACTGCGCCGCCCCGCCAACACTCACACACCTTTAGAGGACTCTTATTTATGCTTTGAGTAGATGTTTTTTTTAATATATATATAAATACATCTTGTGTTGCTAGTGTGTACATTATATTTAGATTAATAAGCTCAAACTGCCACAATGTCTTCTAAAACAGAAAAAAAATTTGGAGGTCTTTCTTCCTGTTTGAAAGCCGGCTTTCAGTGTGAACTCGAGTTGTGACGAATGACGTCCGGTTGTTTATCTCACAAGATGAAAACTGAAGAGAAAACAAAAAAAACTAACTTTAAAGCTTTTTATTTCCTTTTTGTAAAATTCAAGATGTCTAAAGTCTGATTCCCAGAGTCGTTTCTAGTAGTTTCTACGAGCTGTGTTCATAGATCTGAAGAGAGTAGAACCGCTGCCAGCCGAAAAAAACAGAAACCTTCCACGAGGCAGCGAGTTGTGTACATACGAGCTTAGACAGCGTGTCGTTTCCTGTCGTTTCTGTGCACCACAGTTCATGTGAATTTACAATTAAAACGATTTTGAGGAAACTTGATGTGTTTCAAGCTGGATGACTTTGCTTTTTTACTGCAACTTAAAAACACCACAGTTCTAAATGGTGAATCACCTGTTTAATAGCCTGCATGTCTCCACTCTTGTTCTGTATAGAAGAGGGAAAAAGAGCCACAGAAACACCCAGGTGGAGTCTCATGTTCCCAGTGTTTTATTAGGTCTGGCCTTCACCTCTCCTCCGTTGGACCCGTCCTGCGCGTCTCCGTCCGGCACAGCAGAAACGAGCAGCATCAGCCTCAGGCCGCTCAGACGGTTTTCAGCCTGAGGCTTCATTCAGTTTCACAGCAGGCGGGGGGACCGTTGGACACACAGGACAGGGCCGACGAGGAGAAGATGCTAATGAACCGACAACAAAACACCACCGAACGAAAACACACACACACACACACTCTTCCGCTCCTTTTACAGAGAGTAGAAAAGCACACACAAAGCAGCCCGTTGGGTTTGAAACGCTGCACACTAAAAGGAACGAATGGCATGAGGACGTGAGGATTCAGACTGTGGACCTTAGTAAAGAGGCTCCTGCTGATGGTCAGGTTTGGGCTGATTCGTGGTCTGCTGGCCTGATTCTGGAACTACAAACATTTTAGTCGTCACCAAGCTGGCCGTGCCACAGCAGGGGCTCTCCTCTGCGCCGTCCTCTCCCCCTCCCAGGTTAAAGGTCGGTGTGCTTGGCTTCTGCGTCGGGCTCGGGCGAGGCGCTCTCGGTGGCGGCGCTGGACGGGGGGGCGTCGTCGCGAGGGGTCCCGTCGTCTCTGAAGGGGCTGTCCTTGGCGGGGGAGAAGCGGAACTCCTCCGGCACCTCGTCCTGCTCCTGCGCCTTCTTGTAGAAACCCAGCTTCTCCAGCAGATCGTTGATCTCGGAGCGAGTCATGTCGGACAGGGCGACCCGCTGGCGAGGAAACACACAGTGTCATTCTCATGCCCACCTGCTTGGTTTGCTTGTTCTTCCACTGCAGACGTGTGACCTGTCCAGGGTCAAAGCTGCCGTCAGATCGGCTGCCTAGCCCCTCTCAGGTTGGATATTGGTATGAAAGATGAATGAATGAAGATGATAGAGTGAATATTTTCACTAGAAATGGATGGATGATTTCCTTCATCCTCCCCCAACCACTTAAGAGTCTGCAGGAGCTGATTCCTTGATTCTGTCAGATCAGGACCCAGAGATAAACCCACACATGCACAGAGAGAACAAGCAAAACCTCTTCATGCAAAACTGGACAAAGATTTGTTTAATCCACGTCACAGCGCAGCGACTTTCTATCCCACACACACGACAACCAGCAGTTGATGAAACCCAAACTGTCAGCACTCGGAGCAGACTTACATCCAGCTCTTCATAGTAGTGGTTCAGGAGGACAAGCTCAGGATCAGCCCCAGGAATGTGCTTCATCACCAGGTTGTGGCTGCAGTGATCGTGGTCAAGGACGTCTTAAGGAGGGAACAGTGTGCACGACACAGACAGAGCCACCGCAGCACGAGTGACGCGTTTGAGTGTCAGGATACTAAAGAGGGATGTCCTGGGTCACGAAGGCTTTGACCTGCACACAGAGAGGAGACCATGGAGCATTTCTCTGTTCTTTCACCCTCAGAGGCGCTTCAGTGACCGATCTGTCTGGGATTACGTGAAAACACTCGACACAGAGCGTAAAAAGTGCCTCTCGGAGGGTGAACGGTGTCAGGCGGGGATTAGGCTGCGGCACTGATGCCGGCACTGTGCATTGTCTGCTTTGTTTATGTTGATGACATAAGAGGGCGCCTTACCTCTCTGAGCCTGTTCAGCTGTCATCCGCCACATGACTGGAAAGAAGGAGATCAGCATGAGACACGGGGAACCACAGCCAGCGTTTTCCTCTTGTTTGGAGGAACAAGACGAGACCTTACCAAACAACTGGCACGTCTTTAACCCTTTCAACATCATTTTAGTGACGCAGAATGAGTCTACCTGAATTTTTTTCAGGGTTTCTTCCATTTATTTGATTTTTAACTCGTTTTCTAAACTTAAATTAATTTATTCTTATTTCCCTCTCACAGATGAAGTTAAGGATATTTATTCAAATATACCTGTGTGTCTCTTTGCACCAACAAAGTAGGATAAATGCAAATAAAATTTAGTAGATCTACTTTTCCAAATGCAAAAGACCTTGTAAGTAACACAGAAACTACTCAGCCCAAATGAGGTACTACTGTGTATTCCTGGTTTCCTGGTTCAGGCCTCCTCCTGGGGAAGATATCAGTGAACCACCCGGTTTAGTTCTGGTGTCACTGCGTCTTTGTACCCCTGCCTTAAGAAACAGGACAGCGGAACCTTGTGTTTCATGTGTGAGCAGTGAAATAAAAGCCTGGGACGCTGCTGCTCCTCCCGGGCCACACCGGGGGATTGGGTGACACCCCGGAGGGAACGAGTTTGCTGGGTCGCTCATAAAGAAAGAGGGGGGGGGGCAGAGTTTCAGAGGGGTTTTGTGCGCAGGAATCCGACCTTCTGCTCCACACCCCGGAAAGCCCCGCTCAGCCCAGAGGGGAGCTCCGGCATCGGGTCCAACATGGGAACACGTCGCTGAGAAATCGCCCCGTACATTCATTCACTTTCCTCGGTCACGCATGCGCTCAGCGGGGACGTGAGAGGGAGAAAAAGCGCAGCCATTCACACAAATCTGATCGGAAATCCGAAAACAAACAAACACGTCACTTATTTATCAGCTGCGCAGTCCGTCGGCGGTGCGCCGCGGCGGCGGGCTGACGGCAGCGGAGCGTACCTCCACCCGGGCTCTGGCCAGCCCGTCCAGCTTCTTCAGGTCCACGTCGTAGGCCGAGGCGCAGTGGAGCAAACCGGCCACCACGAGCAGCCACATCCTCCCGCTGCTGGTCTCGATCGCACACCGGGGGGCTCGCTCTTTATCCGGGACCGGTACCTGCAGACGGGTGAAGGTAACTGAGGCGAAAGGAGCAGGAGGAGGAGGAGGTGCAGGGGGAGGAGGAGGAGAGATGATGAGCAGTTATGTCACGTCCGGACCTCTTGCCACGTCAAATATTTCTCCCAGCGGAGCAGCAGCGCGCCTCTCATTGGTCGCATCAGCGTCCCCATCGAGATCAAGTTAATCCTGTGGATGTTTATGTGCAACCAGTAAATAATCCGACATCATGTCTGGAAAAAACCGACATTATGTCTCAAAAGAGGAGAATTAAAAAAGTCGTGCGGAGATGACACGCTGAAAATAACATGGGTCAGTTTCACAGGAGAACAATGGAGGCTGGTGGAGCTCAGGTGAATTAAGTGGAGCGTGACTACAAGTCCTGACATGCACCGGAGAGCCCGCTAAATTAATCATGGAGGTAATTAAACTCCCTGTTCCTCCCTGCGGTGAGAATCACGTGATCATAGAAAGAGGAAGTGCAACATAAAGCTGATGAGTTACTCCAGCTTCACTGAATGGAGAGCGAGTGGGTTTCCCAAACCGGGGTCCAGACCTACAGGTGGGTAGCAGGAGAGTATAGTATGCAGTAATATATATAGTAGTAATGGTAGCCTCATTCAGAAGGTACTCTATGAACAATGTAGCTCTGAAGGTTACATTCCTCCACATTGTTCTGCAATTTGACAGGTTTCACTCATCAAACACACTGGAAGATTAAACCATGGAGATAGAAACGAAGCAAAGTCAGTACAACAAACAAACTGCAGACGGGTCAAAACGTGTGTTTATTCCAAATTTTAGAAACTTCCTGAAATTCTCAGACTCTCACTGACTTTTTGCAATACAAAAGCAGAGAAATGCTCCATCAAATGCTTCAGTACGGACTTTACAGAAAGTGATTCGTGTAGTCAGGTGAAAGAACATGGTGGGGTCAGAAACTCAGTGGCAAGATCAGTCTGGAAGCTCACGCTTTGTGATATCGGACTTCAAAGGTGCTACTTGTGAGTCCTCTCTTCCTGGTCAGCACTTCACCTGGACCGGTCGTGCACACTGAGCATGTTCTTACACCATCAGTCGAGGCACACAGGAGTATTCTCTCCTTTTTAGCAGAAAGTTGCTCAGTTCAGCAGCACAGGAACACGTGTAGAGCTCAGCAGCAGCAGCAGCAGCAGAGGCAAAGCTGGGAAGAACTCATGAGGGATGTGAGGCGCCACGACAGCAGGCTGGGACACAAACACTGACCTGAATACTGCACAAAAACCTGTGTCAGTGTGATTCACCGCAGGGCTGACGTGCATGATACTGAGAGCACTGCTGATCCATGCGGAGGGGAGGGGATGGGAGGGGAGGGGGGGCGACTGAGAAGAAAGAGGGCAAAAGGAACAGAAAAACACCAAGTAGAGCCAAAACCTGACACCGTCTGTGGGACTGAAGGCTGTTCATACAACTCAGTACTTCATGAACTCAACATCGAAATACTTTTTGTGTTTGAAGTAGTTTCTCATCAAATACTTGTGTTTGTTGATCTCAATTACTTATTTCATCCACAACCGCCTGCAGCCGCCTGACTGAACACATTAGCCGCAGTTTACCCTGACACACACACACACACACACACACACACACACACACACACACACACACACACACACACACACACACACACA
>JAUESF010000012.1:10221566-10241352 GCA_032274765.1 Malacoctenus tetranemus | reverse complement strand
CTTCAGAGTGTTGTTCAGCATGGGGGTGAGTAGAAAATGAAGGTACATCATTGTTTGGGTGTACTATTCCTTTAAATTCCTGGTTTTCAGCACTCTGCGCCCCCTACATTGGCTGATTGGTATGGTCCGCCTCCACGTTACGTCATTACGTCGGCGTCGAACGCATAAATACTGGTGCTCCGCTTGGCTCGGAGCTAGCTCGAGGATCAACACACAACGTGGTGCCATCCTTCCGGAGAGCAGCAGAAACGCCGCCGAGACGAAGCACTTCCAACGGTTCAGTGTTCAGAAACCCCACAGCGTCGATATCGTCCCGCAACGATGATGAACGGACAGATGAATGGCTTCCACAACTCCCTCATTGACGAGGACTGCTTCCTGTTCACCTCGGAGTCGGTGGGAGAAGGGCATCCCGGTAAGAGTCTCCACGCCGGCCTTTCGTCCACCCGTCTGATGCAACCGCTCGCTGATCGCTATCTCGCGTCAATCGCATCACTCTCGCAGACAAATACTGACGTATGACGTCTACTGAGAGGCAGGTGGAAACGCTTTCAGACATATTGGAGCTTTGGCCGTTTCGGCCTCTCCTCATCTCGTGTGTAATGGGCCGGTGTCGGAGCACGCGCTTCTAGCTAATGTTAGCAAGCTAGTCTTTATTCGGGTGGTCTCGTAGCATGTCTGGGCCTCCTGCAGAAAACGACACCGTGACCATGTTGCACTCATTTAAAGTCCTGAGTGTTCACGCGTCCCTTTATTACACCGTAATAATGGGCGACTCGTTGGTGTCTTTTCTGGACGTGACTGGCTGTTCTTGGAGCACGCCGCGGCGCCTGCTAATGTGTCACCACACACACACTCACGTCACCGGGTCGGGGAGACGGGTGGTGGTCATGCAGCATGGGCACTGCGAGGTTCGTTGAGGGCGCGTTTTCTCCCCTTCCGGTCCCCGTTTGAATGCGCGGGCTCACTTTACCACCGCACGTGTACTTTTGCCGAAATGGCGACTGTTGGGAGAACGTGAGCCACTCCCACCCAGATCACATCCAGCAAACCGGTGTCGCCGCTGTCGTCCGTAGTTGCTGAAGTTGAAGTTTTATACACAATGCGTGATCAAACGTCACATCTTCACTTTTGCGTCGAAAAATCTCTTGACAGCTCTACAAGTTTGCTCAAACGTGTAGTTTTTCAGCCGTGACCATGTAGAAAATTCAGACGTAGATGTGCATACTGTCCAAATGAAAGTCTGCAGCCTACATGACATGAAGGCACTCTAGAGCTCCATCAGTCCATAATGGACTTCCTGCCTGTTGCGATTATTGCTTGTGCACTAACAACCCTCAGACCACTGCTACATGTGCCCTGGCAGCCTGCCTGTGTTTACTGTAGTGGTGCAGCGGATGCACTCTATGGTTGAAGGCTCCTTTGTATCTTGGTACATTGAAGTCGTCTTTCTGCGTTTCAGATAAAATCTGTGATCAGATCAGCGATGCTGTTCTGGACGCCCACCTGAAGCAGGACCCTGATGCCAAAGTTGCATGCGGTATGTATCATTGTTGAATTCCAGTCAGGTGTTAATAGATAATTAAAGTTGTGCTGTTTATTTATTCCTTTTTGTCCTTTTTTGCCTCCTGTAGAAACTGTTGCCAAGACTGGCATGATCCTGTTGGCTGGAGAGGTCACATCACATGCCACAGTCGACTACCAGAGAGTTGTTCGTGACACCATCCGTCAAATTGGATACGATGACTCCTCCAAAGGTGTTGTCTCGTATGACTCACACGAGGCCGTGTTCACCTGACTGATGTCGTTGGTCCTGATCAGCTGCTGTCGTCTGTTTCTCGCTCAGGCTTCGATTACAAGACCTGCAACGTTCTCGTGGCCCTGGAGCAGCAGTCCCCTGACATCGCTCAGGGCGTTCACATCGATCGCAACGAGGAGGACATTGGAGCCGGAGACCAGGTTTGTTGCAGCTGTCGGCTTTATGGAAAAGACAAATTGCACATCTCTATTGTGTTGACGCTGAGTAAATGTCATTTTGCCTCTGCAGGGTTTGATGTTTGGATATGCCACTGATGAAACGGAGGAGTGCATGCCCCTCACCATTGTCCTGGCTCACAAACTGAACGCCAAGATGGCCGAACTGAGACGCAACGGCACTCTGCCATGGCTCCGTCCCGACTCAAAGACACAGGTACATCTAAATCAGCTGAGAGAGGTTTTTTTCAGCGTTTTTCCTTCACGGGAGAAGGAAAAAACGATTACTGGCTTTGACCATTCGTCCCTCCATCTTCACAGGTCACTGTGCAGTACCGCCAGGATCGCGGGGCCATGCTGCCTGTGCGCGTGCACACCATCGTCATCTCTGTTCAGCACGACGAGGACATCTGCCTGGAAGAGATGAGAGACGCTCTGAAGGAGAAAGTCATCAAAGCGGTTGTTCCCTGCATCTATCTGGACGATGACACCATCTACCACCTGCAGCCCAGCGGGCGCTTCGTCATCGGAGGCCCACAGGTAACGTGTCGGCCGGCGTGGCTTTCTCCTTCTGAAGGCGGCAGAGCGTTGACCCGAGTGACCTCTGTCCCCCTCCTCCACAGGGAGATGCTGGCCTCACAGGCCGCAAGATAATTGTGGACACTTACGGAGGCTGGGGAGCCCACGGAGGTGGAGCTTTTTCTGGAAAAGACTACACGAAGGTGGACCGCTCCGCTGCTTATGCTGCACGCTGGGTTGCCAAGTCCCTGGTTAAGGCTGAGCTGTGCAGGAGAGTGTTGGTGCAGGTCAGTGGTGTCAGTCTCCTCATTCATCCCGTGTTTAAAAACAGCTTGAAGAGGCTCTTCTGAAGTTTTGTTTTCCTGCTTTACGTAATGCATCACTGTGTGCTGCGTTTAGGTGTCCTATGCCATCGGAGTTGCCCATCCTCTCTCCATTTCAATCTTCCACTACGGGACCTCCCACAAGAGTGAGAGGGAGCTGCTCGACATTGTGAAGAAGAACTTTGACCTGCGTCCTGGAGTCATTG
Source organism: Malacoctenus tetranemus (assembly GCA_032274765.1). Taxonomy (NCBI): domain Eukaryota; kingdom Metazoa; phylum Chordata; class Actinopteri; order Blenniiformes; family Labrisomidae; genus Malacoctenus; species Malacoctenus tetranemus. Next base: position 10,238,330 of record JAUESF010000012.1, on the reverse strand, counting down.
TCAGGTAATGTATAGACTCCGAAGCCCCCTGCTCCTCAGTGAAACGGCAGCTTCCGGCTCCTGCTTCTTTTTTTTTTTTTTTTTTTTTGCCTTTAAATTAATTTAGGTAATTTTTTTTAGACCACAGTTAGTTCACAGCTGGCTATTTGACATAAACTGGCACTAAACAATTAGTGCTTTATTACACCGACTAGTGCAAGGTCCCACGTGGGCGTCCATGAGGGGGTGAAGTCTGATGCACTGATGTAGACATCAAGGAAATGAGATGCAATAAAGCCATAAGACTGAATTACTTAAGCATAATTTTGTATATTGAGTGAGTGTGGCTTCCATCTGCAAGCTGCAGCGCCCCCTGTGGTGACGAGGGTAAGTGTCAAAGCTTCGCGTGTCGCTCTTTTGTCAGCCAGTCCCACCTCTTTTCCTTTTTTTTGGTATTGGTCGCTCTCAACACTCCCCACCGGCAAATGCAAGCGTTTTTTGCTTGTGTGAGTTTGACGTGTGTGTGTGTGTGTGTGTGTGCAGCCGAGCCGGATGTGATTGCTGCTAAACACGTTGATTATGTATTCCAGGGAGCTGGATCTGAAGAAACCCCTATATCAGCGGACCGCAGCCTATGGCCACTTTGGCCGAGACTCCTTCCCTTGGGAGGTGCCCAAAAAGCTCAAATACTAAACCTGTTAAGCTTTTCCCCCCAGGCTTGTTGGTGTATACTACAGAGAAGCCTCCAAGGTCCGGGGGTGAAATGCCCTTATCTCCCTCCCTCTCTCTTTCTCTTTCTCTTTGCTCTCTGCTATCGTTTCACACATGCTTCCCTCCTGCACTCCCCCTCCTTTGTCTTGTTGCTGTCCCTGCTGGTTGCAGTATCATGCTGGTTCCCAGGAGGCATGCCTCTGAAACTCGATGTTGTAAAGACTTGGACGGGTTCCATGAACTCGTGCACCATTCGTACTTGATGTCCCCCCCCCACGTCTTGAGGTTTCCCTGCTTCTCGTTGTGATTGATAAAGTAGCTAGGATCAGTTGCGCCCTGTTTTTTGGCGTCCCTCATTCGCCAGTATGGTCGGTCTGTCTCGTGTCATGGCGGTAGCGCGTTAGGCTCTGTGAGGTGCCACTTCTAATTTACTGGTGCTACTGATGAAAGTGCACGGCGTCTAAAAATGTTCCCATCGACCAACGGTAGCTGGAGGGTCCTCTAACGGGGCAGTCCCCTGATAGCTGAGCTTCATTCCTGACATTCCTCCTCCTCCTCCTCAGTCTGGTTGAAACTATTCCCAGCTTCTTTTATCCTTTGTCCTTTAGTTTTTAATCCCCTCGTCCTTGTTGAGGATGCTCGAATGGCACAATCAAAAATTCAAGAGTTAGCGCTGTTCTCACTTAAAAAAAAAATTTAAAAAAATGCTATGCATTGCAAACCAAGTGCGAGCCAAAATCCTAATTATTCAAGCTCTCAGATGAGCAGGAGGCCTCGGATGCCCCTACAGACCTTTGCTGTTTTCTGACGTAATACAGAAAAGTCAGAAGCTGCTATGTCACTGCTCTGGTCTGCAGAGGTGTTGCTTCTATTGGAAGGCAATGGAGAAATCTTGTTTATGCATTGAAACTGAATTTTAATTGAGTCCTCTTTTTAAATGTAGTAATACTGGAGGTTTTCTCTTTTTTTATGAAAGTTTGAGGTGACTAATGGCCCTTTGGCTCCTTGAGGTTACTGATGGCAGGTGTAGCTACAGAGAAACCTGGCTCCCATCTTTCATCCTTCAAGGAGCTCGTTGTTTTGCCGGAGTCGTGTCGGCGCGAGGAATCAAACAGCTTCACTTATTTATTTGTTCTCTGAACCTCGGTGTGGATACAGAGAAGCCGGGGGTTCAGACGGCAGCTTTAAACGAACGTGGTTCTTGAATCTTGGGATTCCTTTAGACTTGATTCTTTCAGTGTTTGGCTCGAGGCTCCAGAGTGTCCTACAGAAAAGCTCTGGCTCGCCTCGCTGCGAATGTGTCACTGGCTACTGTAAATGACTCTTTTACAACCCTTCTTTTTAATTTTTGGGACTGCAGATCTTATTTTTTTAGGTGGGCTAGTTTTGAAAATCCCATTGCAAATATCCGGTGCAATCCTATGGCTCTTATCTCCCCCACCCCACCCCCGCCCTCGCCCCCGCCTCCCCGGATGTGATGGCAACATTTGGCTGGTGTAGTACAGAGAAACCAGCCTTGTTTACACAGCCATCCCAGGCGTGGGATCGGGTTTCAGCTTTTGATTTCGTTCCCTTATACGACTCGGGTCATCCCGATGGCAACAGTAAGTGTAAGAGTGCCTTTTCTATTTCCTCTACCCCCACCCCCCCACCCCCACCCCTCCCCTTTTACTTTTCTACCCTCCCACCAAAACACATCCAACTTCCAGAAAACCAAGTAGCTCCTACTGTATTATGCTTCATGTCTAGACTGGGTAGTTTCTCTATGCTCTGTAATAAAAACTACTCCCCTAAAACCCCTTTGTCCTGCTCTTTTGTTCATTGTGCAAACAGCACAGTGTGGCCGGTGTCTGTGCTGCTCAATGGGAAAACATTGTCTCATGGAGTTACGAGGTGAACTTATCCAAACCGAATGCTTCCCAGAGAGCTCCATTGTTATTGGGCTGACTCCATAGATGTAACGACATAGATAAGACATTTAGTGGATGTAAGCAGTGGTCGGATCAATACATTGAAGTTTCTCTTCGCTTCCCACAAAGAAGTGGTGTTTCAAAACACTGCAGGTCGATACAATGAGGTCGAGCTGTTTCTTTTGAGCTCCAATGAACCAAAGCACGAAGCCTTTTATCAACACAATGACCTCACTCATGGTTCTCAGTTCAGCTTCTCATTTACACCTGAAATCAAGTGACAGTCGCTGTCGTGTGGCTCAACATAACTGAAGGATTCACCTGTCGATGCAACACGTGTCAGGTTGACCTTTAGAAACCTGATTTTAGAAGTCATTATGTTCACCATGGTAACTGGGCTACCTGTACGCAGTGTACCCAGCCTGCGCCCAATGACGGCTCTATCACAACCCTTCAGTGTAAAACGATTAATGTGTTCACTCAGAAGGCTTCATAGTTTCGAGAGCGTCTCTCTGCACAAGGCTCTATTGGTGGTGCTCACCGTGTTACTTGAAGGCTCAAAGGATCATTGTTGACGAGATTTCAAGCTCTTTGAAGTGAATCAATCATTTAGTGCTGCAGCTGAAACTGAAATCTGCGGCTTCCTGGATCATTCTGCTTTAGAAACATTTTTCTGATCACTCTCTCACTCGGGTGTGTTTGGTTTATCCACCTGAAGCCAAATCATGCTGGAATCCAAACACGAGCAGCTGCCAGGTCCGGGTGAGGAATGGTTCTGTGTAGCAGTTTGTTGCTTTTGTCAGTGGTGTGTCTGCAGAAGAACAGCTGGAGGAAGGTTATAGGAGCCTATCCTACGGCCTGCTGCTGATCGCAGCTGACCCGCCTGTTATGTAGGGTGGTCCTGGCCCCCGGGCGGCCGCCTGTCCTCAGCTAAAAGGTCAGCAGGTTTGACAGCTCTAATAGAAATCAGTAGAGCACGCAGCTGGTCGGACTTTGGAGCGAGGTCAACGATGGCAGGTTTGTGGTATTTGGAGCCCGAGAGACGCAGATAGAAATTGATGCCGATGGATGAAGCTGGTTCGGAGCACGCTGACCTTTGATGACTTTGTTTTCTAAACCAAACACAGCGCTGAGGTTTTGCTTCGATGTGCAGAAATGTCCAAATGACCATGCCAATGTTTCTTCTGCTTATTTTGCAAAAACCTCTCAAACAACTTTGCTCAGGCTCAAGTCCACCAGACGTTCACCGGCCCTTTGCAAAAAAATGCTTTGTTTCTTCCGATTTTATGAACCCTGTTAATGTCAGAACCTTTCATACATGGGCCTGTCATTGAAAATGACTGTTCTCGTGGCGTCGGACGACTCATCGTTCCACCGTTATTTGGACACTCGTGGCGCCTTCATTTTTTCGGCACCGCGTGTGGAGTCGACGTTTTCCTCCGCAGGCGTCACGGATCCTCCACCAAGTTATTTGGCCCCCACACGCATGAAGGGAGGAGCTCGCTTCTGCTCTTTGTGTAACAAGTTTCAAAACATACACACACTGGTGTCATTATCAAACCTGCTGTTGTTATCGCAACCCCAATATTTGCTGAGGGTGTTTCTTTTTAATTGGAATATTACATAACGTGAATGATCGAGATATTAGGGCAAAGGACAGCTGAACACTTACTCAACCGCCTCTCTAACAACAATGTCCACCCTCTGTTACGTCTCTGCTATTCCAGCTCAACTGTCTCTCTCAAGAACACACTTGTACTTCACATTGATAGTTTACAACACGCGTGAATGAAGGATCACGGATGTAAAATCTGTTGACTCTCTCACCAAACAGAGCACCGACCCCCAAGGTAAACGCTACTGAAGTATGTTCAGTTAGTTGGTGCTGAACTCCTTCACCCGTCCTTTGTCCTCTGTCCTCCGTCCGTCCCCCGTCCCCCGTCCCCCCCATCAGGGATGTTGCTTCTTAACAGGTCCCAGCAGTCCCAGCGCGTCTGTGTCTTCGATGGGAGCGGAGTTCTTGATTGGTATTGAGGTCATCGGAGGAATTCGAGTGAACCTTGACTCGATAACGAGATACAACAGGAGTGCTCACTGCGTGTTTCAGTCAGCGGGTTCAGTTTAACGCAAGTCAGTGTGTCTGCAGCCTCACGAGGTCTCACACGCTTACCAGAGGTTAGGGGGGAAAAGTCTGTTAATCGGTAAACGAAGCAGTGAAAATGTGGTTTCTCTAGAAGATGTTTACTAGAGTCTGTGTGACGCAGAGGCTTTGCAGGAAAACATTTGTTTTTCGATTGCTTGAAGGTGTTTGAGGGTTTGGCTGCTCCTCACGAAGCTTGGTCCAACAAGTGAGGCCATGGAAACCGCTGCCACGTCCTGCAATAACCTCACAACAGAAGGTTGTAACACGCGAAGCCACGAAACCTCTCCCGTGTTTCGAGCCGGCTTGAATTCTTCATGACCTGCTGCTTTATCACACAAAGAAGCTTTTTGTTGTGCTACTCTGCTGGACACAATGGATACAGAGGCAGGTTCAAGGCTCACTCCTCTGCCGCTGTGGTTCCCAAACCGAGGCCGACAGATCACAGGGAAACTCAAGAACGTGCTCGCGTGACCCCGCCCCCCTCCTGGCGAAGGCTTCAGAAGACAACAACCAGTTCCACGTTTACTGCTCCTGATGGGAGATATCTGAATGGCTAAAAAAACGTCACTGAGCTTTATCGATGCACCTCAGAGGGCAGTAAGTAAAGTGTCAAAAGGTAATAGAATTTACATAACAGCCAATCAGCCGTGACGACAAAAGCTGCCTTCACTAATAACGGAAGAAAGAGAAATATTACCATCATAATCACTCGATAAAGGGTGATGTAACCAACAATTTTGAAGGTACTGCTGATATGGAGTGACTATAGCACTTCTCGTCAGCTTTTAATACTAAACCTTTGTGAATGAGCAAACGTGGACAATACATCTTTAATCGCTTTGACGTGTTTTGGAACAAAACTCAGTGCTATGTGAAAACATTCAGCTCTATTGTTTCTGGGAGTGTGGGCTCCTTTCTGAGTGTTTTCCACACATGTCACAAATATGTCATTGGACAAGTCCAGACGCTCACACTCATTAACACCTTCAGGTGGTGCAGCAAAGTTAACTGAAAAACTGCTCGCAGACATCCGCGGACCCCGAGGCCTCCGACACGTTTACCCTGAGAGGCGCAGGTCCTCGCACCTCGTGCAGCAAACATGCGCTGAGAGGAGGAGTTTTCAGCCTGTCGTGTCCTGTTGTTTCCACATGTTAGCGTACCTGGTGCGACTTCAGGGCTTCTGAGAAGGAATTCCCATCTGTCAGGTTCAAATGCTTCCGTTCAGTTTGCTGCAGGCCAAAGTTTGACTGAGTGTAAAAGTGCAAGAATTTATCCTCCTGATGGAGTTTTTAGTTTTTTGTTAATTTCAGGTGTAGTTTTGCTGATTCTCCATCTTGTCTTCCTCTGAGCGCTTCCCTCTGTCTGATGCTCCTCTGTCACCTAAAGGAATGTGGCTGTAGTTGTCTCTGAGCGACCCCCCCCCCCACCACACACACACACACACACACACACACACGCACACACACACGCTTACAGTATAAAAAGCAGTGAGTGGCACCTATCAAATAACACTATCAATGACTGATCTTCAATACAGCAGCTGTGCAATTCCAGTAACCACATGGACCAAGCCAAACATCTAAATTTAACCAAAATTTGTGGGGGACGGGGTGGCACACGCATCACCACCCGCTGCTGCCACTCTGCTGCTGCACCCACTGGAGGCTGTAAGTCGACGCGGGTACAGTGAGAACGTGGAGGAAATGATTCCTGGAGAGATTCACAGCGCGCTCACAGGAAGGCCCTTTTAAAGGGGACAACACGCTCACCAAGCCTCAGGTTTCTGTGCCCCCCACCACCCACCACCCTGCAGCCTTCTGAAGGGACGCTACAGAGTTCGAACCCGGATGACGTTTGCTGTATCATTTGTTGCTCCATAACAGATATGGCTTCCCACAACACAGAGCTCTGTGGGCACCACCTGCCTCCTGCTCCCACATGAGACCAAACAAACGTGGTTGGAGACGGAGCGGCAGCCGTCACGAGCCCCGCAGATAGACCAAATATCAAAGTGGCTGCAAAGGCAACGGGCCTGGTGCTTCCTCACCAGTGGTCCGGCAGGGAGGGCCAGAAGGGGCCCGGCAGCTTTAGCTGAGCTCAGCAGCGTTACCAGGAGGGAGGATTAGGTGACAGCTGATGCAATGTTGGTTGCTGCTTGCTCCCACTCAGCTGAAGTTTGGCAGGGAGCAGAAGTCAAACCTTTGCACGATCAGACCTCGAATATGATCTGGTTTGTCTCAGCATGAAGAGCTTTATCTCTCAGGACCATTGATGTTCTCTGTTGTCCGGGAGGTCGCGGCAGCGTGCTGGAGCTGATCCCGGCTCACACCGAGTGAACTCCACGCACACTCGGGCTCCATCCCAGGATCCCCTCACTGTGAGGTGACAGCTCCGAACACCACACCACCACACGGCCCAGGGGTCACACAGTCTGAACCGGTCTCTGAAGGAATGAACCCACTGATCCCTGCAACACCTCCGACTGACAGTGACAGAGGTGCCCCTGAGCAGACACACAGCTGCGTCACTGCCACCGTTCTTTTCCTCATTGCTACGAAGCAGCCGGGATTTGAACCGACACTCATGTTGTTTTGGTCACCCAGTGCGAACGATGCGTTGTGTAACAGTCATGTCTGACTTCATATCATTCAGCTGAGGTCAACTTTAATCGTGAAGAAAGAAAAGTGGGTGTGAACGTTGAGACTTGTAGCCTTCAAACACAGAGGGGGAGGTTCCGGTACAGTTGACTTCAACAGTAGCGCTTTGTTGACAACGGTTAGATTATAAATGGGAAGCTGCTCCGAAGTAAGTCAAAGATTAACGAGGAGGAGGAGAGGGAGGCAGCCGGAGCAGGAAGCAGACAAAACCACGGGAGAAAGCTTGAGCTGAGATTTTAGCAACTCCTCAGTAACATGGTGACGACGATGCCGTCACCGAATTGGTGTTGTTCACCATCGCAGCAGCTTTGCTAATGCACAAGTAGCTTGCAGTCTGGTTTGTGTATCAACGGCCTCGACTGCAGCCGAATGTTCAGGTTCCATCAAACACTCACTAATCTTCCTCAGATGCGGGTCCAGTGTGTTTGCTGATAAATTGCTGGTACCTTTGACTCAGGAGAGGATCGAACCCCATGCGAGATGGACGCTCTGCAGCGCTCTCTTCCATGTGTGACTGAAGCCCAGCTAACACCAGCTAACAGCTAGGTAGCTCTCCCTGCTACGTCCCTGGTCTCAGCCAGAAGCTTTGTTGCTGCTGTTCAGTGTTGTGGACTGTTTGATGATCACATTGAAACTGAAGGGCTCTTACAAACAACCAATATCAGTTGTTAAAATGACTGAAGTCATTGTTGCCTTTTTGGTTTCTTGGATAACTTACCACATCTTCTGTTAGGCCTGGAGCCACGTGGTTAAATTCACTGGTCTACCTCCTGCATTGTGGGTCTATTTAATGGTTTTGAGAAACAAAAACACATTTATAGCTTAAAAAAAAAGCTTAATGAGACACAGAGAAATAAAATGTCTATTCCACAGTGTGATCACATGTTGGCCAAGGATCAAAGTCATAAAAGATGATTCCTGAAATTACCTAAATTGGTGCTATGAGGTGGTAAATCAAAAGCTGTGCGCTGGGTGTTACGTAATAGGTCAGATCAGGGGGGAAGGTGCCAAGGTGTGACTTGTGATTGGGTCCTCATCAACCAATTGAAAAACAGTGAAACTGGAGACAAAGATTTGAGAAGGCGACTGTGTGAATGTAGCGTCTCTCCCACCACTTTCAGTCACATGTTGCCCAAGAAAAGGAGAGTGAGTGAGGAGGAGGAGGAGGAGGGCGTTGGCAGCATGGAGGGGGGGAGTGTCCCCGCTCCACCAATCGGGCCACGAGGAGCCCTGGCCTTCTTGATGAGGCTTTGCGTAACGCTGGTGAGACTTGGCCCGCCATGTGGTCAGTGGGTGAAGTTTGCATAGTTTCATGCATTAATCAAAACAATGAGTTAATCTCCCACTGCGCTGCGGATCAACTGCTTCTCTGTGCAAGTGTCAGGTCAGCTTAGTTTCTTTCCACCAGCGGGGGGGAACGGGGCGAGACTCTGCCTCTGGCCGTTTTGTGCCCTGGAGAAAACGGGGATGTTTGTGTCTCTGTGGGGACGGAGACACCAACATTTAACCTGTGAACTGCTGCAGGTTCCTGCACGTCCTGAAGCACCTTAGCCTCGCATCACAGGTAATTTTTCAGACAGCGCTCGTCACCTGCAGCTACACGCGCCGCATCTCGATGGCAACGCGGTCGGAGGGGATGAGCCTTCAAACACATCCTCAGAGTTTGCCTACTGTGGGTTTCGCACTGGTCCTACTGGTTTGAACTTGCTTGGCTCCAGGCTGGAAAAATGGCACATGCTAGGAAAGTGGCGCTGCAGGTTTCGGAGTAAGAGGAGACAGCTGCAAAACAGTGTTGTGTAAAACGACACTTACCTGAGAAAAGAGTGATACAATCAGGGACAAAACCTCAGAGGAAATGAGTGCTTCTCTGTATAAAGGTAACAAGAAGTGTCTTTGTTTCTGTCACACAAAAATGACATTTCTGTACAACATGTAGCTCTGCAAGTACTGCAGGAACATGCATCCCCGGTTTGTTACATTATTATCACTGGTGAAGCATCAGGACTTTGTGTCAAAGAGAACTGGTCATTTACGTGACGCCTCACACGAGCTGACAGAAACTCGCTCCAACTATTTTATCTTCAGAGTTCAGTTTTCACAGATAAATTTACAAGTTAAATCTTCATTTTCTGAATTATTTCGAGGGTAATTTTCCCTCTTTGATGGCTGACAGGTGGTGACAAAGTCGGATGTCGGCAGGTGTTCATGTTCAGTCATCACGTCAATGTTTTTAAAGTTTGCTTTGTGTTAGAAAATATTTGACCATGAGGCAGAGCCAGAGCCTTTAAAGTCTGTGAAACATTCAGCTCACGGAGCCCTGTCTGGTGAATAGTCGACCTCAACTGCTGTTGGAGCACATGGAGGGTAAAAACAACCTGGGGGCCTCCAGTTTGGCCTGACTGGCGCAGTGGCGCCACCTGCTGAGTGTGTTGTGTGTTGCTCTTCCAGCAGCTGAGCTGAAAATGTTTTGGTATCCAGAACAAAACAACATGAAAATGAAAACAACAAGCATTCACATTTCAGGGTGGTTTAAGTTCAGATAAACATGGCTGAATGGCAATTAATGGTTGTTTCCTTTATGTACACGGACCCTATTTTCCGCACTATAAGGCGCACCGGATTATAAAGCGCACTTCGGCTGTTACTTCGGCGACTACGGTAGCCATAAGTGACCAATATTGATGCATATACAGGGTGCACCGGATTATAAGGCGCACTCTTGGTTTTTGAGTAAATGAAAGAATTTTAGGTGCGCCCTATAGTGCAGAAAATACGGTATATTTATACATAGAGATGCCACCACAGGAAATATTTCAGTATCAAAAATAAAAGTCTCTCAATAACTCAAAAATAAATATGAACCGAAAAAACTACAAAAACAACTGTCTAAAGACCAACAACCGTCCCTCACGTCTGTTACCACGACGACGTCGCTGGCCGACACGTTTTCCTCTGAGAGCACCGTGTAACAAAAAGAAACAGGTTCGAATCTCACAAACAAAAACAACATCTTTGTAAACACATAGAAACACAATACGTTCGATGGTAGTTGATTATAATCAGCATCCACTTTGATGACTGGTGAGCTCCAAGTCTCGCACTGACTATTTCTGAAGACAAGAAAGCTAACGCTTCTCCCTTGCTGCTACGAAGCAGACTGGACATGTTGACAGCTGTACCTGATCTCACACTTCTGTGGCTCCTACGTAATGTGTTTGTCAGGCAGTGCCAGCGTGTCTTCATGCACCTTTTTTCCCCCAAATCAAAACATGAACAAACAATCACTAAGCAAATCCCCCAACTAATACGACCAGTCTCTGGAGTTTGCACTCGATCACTAGAAGCCTGATGGACGGAGAGCAATCGTTCCAGTCAGACTACCTGCTCTTCTGACTTGAACTATCACAAAGTAACAAGGTTATTGAGGGTCCAGCCTTCCTCACTGTGACCACTGACTCCTCAGTGTTGAAGAGTGTTGCAACAATCCAAAGTTGGCAACGTGTGATAAACGTAAAGCTGTCAGTCTTCTCCCAACAAACCGCTTTTCCCTTTTGACAGCAGAAGATGGCTTGATTGCAGCTCCTCACACTGGAGCTGGCTCGTTGGAGGTGATCCCAGAGGCCTGTCACTGCTCTGAACACTCGGGCCCGACGAGTCGGAGGAGCTTGGGGCTGCGTGTGAGGCCCGTCCCTGTCTGTCTGTCTGTCGGCCCGTCTGCGCTCGGAGGAGAGTGCGGCTCAGCGCTTGTCTCGCCGCTTGTCGATTTCTCTCCGAATGCGAGCCTCCAGAGCCGCCCGCATGGCCACGTCGAGAATGTTCTTCTCCGCGACGCGCTCCGCCACCTTCTCTGGCTTATCCTCCTGCAGGAACAGGAAGAGCGTGAGACAGATGGAACGGCAGCAAAGGAAAAGAGGCATTCAGTGAGCGCAGACCTCGATTCAAGCAAAAGCATAACGAATAAGTCGAGTGACGAAGCAACGCGTTTTCACCTTGTGTACGATGAACGACGTGATGGTGCCAGAATCGGCTTGGTAGTCGAGCCAGAAGAGTTCGGTCCCCTGCGTCTCCGTCTCCGTGCTCGACCCACTCTCGTTCCACTCTTCGGTGTCAGCACCGGCTCCTGGCTCGGACCCGTCTGAAAGGAAGCAGGGACACGCGTTATCCTCCCTCCAGTGGGCAGCGTCCTGAGGTCAGCACCAACGTGTTCCTGAGAGCTCAGCCATCGTACGTCTCTGCCGAGGATGATACACTTGGATGTCTGGTCGCCGGGGTTTCCTGGGGGTCGTCGTGTGCCTCCGCCGCTGCTGCTCTTTGGCTTGCTTCACCTCTTTGTCGTAGTCATCTCTGGAAAAAAAACACATATGACAAAGTCAGATGAGAGTTGATGAAATGAGAAGGAAAAACATCTGATTCTGTGCATCACGGCGCTCACACATCTCATTTGGATGTTGGAGCATCAATGGTATTTACATTGGAAATTAAACATTAGCAATACCAGGATTGTGAATGTATTAAATAGCAATTATCTTTACATCATACAACAATTAAAAGCATCCTTATACCTGCCAATATGCTGCAGTTTTGCTCTAGAGTGTAAACAATATATGTAAACGTGAGGAACTGAGAAAGTGAGCATGACCATGTGATGTGTGCATGTGAACCCTGTGTGATCCTGTGTATTAATGTATTTTGATCAAGTCACGCAGTAGCTTTGTTGTACTCAAATGGATGAGTATGTACATTTTCCATAGAACATAAATATATGAACTCTGTGATCAGTGTAATGGCATCTTTCGTAATTTCACCTAGCATTCAAGCTGCAATTTACACTAACGGCACGTACGAGTAAACAGCTACAAGGTAGGATTTTAAGTTTAATGAAGACTGTTCAGTGATGCGGTGTCTCCACAGACCATCAGTAACTTCAGCCATGAGGCCGTGTGACCTTTACTCAACGTACGGACGTTACTTAATCCCAACCAGCCTCGCGAGTAACTGTACATTGCCACAAAACAGACCGTGGTAATAATTAATGTGCTGATTGTTTTGCGTGTTGAGAAAGGGGGTCAGTTGCCTGTTAGCATTCAGCTAACGGTAGTTAAGGAAATCACCTCGCAATCTGGTTCCTCCGGATATGGTGCAGGAAGCCGTGGCTCATATCCAAACGACCCCCAGGTTTGTACTTCAACTCGTGCACCCCATCGTCTCTCAATATGTCCATGACAGCGAGCGGCTCACACGACGTGGACGTAAATATGAACAAATGAGCCACGCCAGTTATCCCAAGTCAATCACAGTTGAGTGTACTGACAAAAAGCTACACGGCTAGCTAACTGTAACCCGTGGTTCAACTCTAATGATCCCGGAGATTTACCTCCTAAGATAACGGCTGATTAAAATATTTCTTTCTACATGTGTGCAACAAAAATATTCTAAGACATAAGATTTCTTGAAATACGTTGCGAGAGCTTAAAAGTCGGCGCAGTATTATTGCTTAAACCAAAATAAATCCACTATCGCTTACTTCTCTAACTCCGGGATAGTTTTTTTCGTCCCTTATGATAGCTGCGTCGTACAACCACCGCGAGTTTCGAGGCGGTCATTCATCCCTTACAAACAACCCTAAACTTGTGCCTTTCCTTTTGATTTTGACATTAAGGTTACATTGGCGATGATTTCTTTAAAACGAGAAAGAGATGTTGATGTGGATGATGATGAGAACGAGGATGGAGGTAAGTTTGTTTTACACTTGCGTCTATTCAACGTTTGATTAGCCAGTAGCTCGCTATCGCAAGTTGCGTTCGATTCGCTTACAGGCTCGTCCAGCATGGCGGGCGGGTTATGAAGATACGCGTCTACCTCTAATGTACCGCCCCTTCAAGACACCCCTTATATTAAAAAAAAGCTACCCATAACAAGCTCGACGCTAAGCTAGCTACCATACATTGCTAAATCATATTTCGCTTTGAGTTCATGCTTTTAATGTTTATGTGGTTTACTTTATGTTGCAGTGACAGCTAAAAAGGGACGAGGACGAGTCGTGGAGGACAGAAGAAGTCGCCATTGCCCTTATCTTGACACCATAAACAGGCAAGTCATATGCATTTGGATAGCTAGTATAGCGAAGGCAGTTTCTCTACACTTGCTCATTCTCAAGGAGTTGTTTTTGTTTATTTTTCAGGAGTGTTCTCGACTTTGACTTTGAGAAGCTGTGCTCCATCTCTCTCTCCCACATCAACGTATATGCTTGTCTTATATGTGGGAAATACTTCCAAGGTGTGCAAGTTATTCAAGATCACACCATGTCCCGCTGTCAAACCTTCACTCTGGACTCATTCCTTCTTGTGCTTTGTTGCAGGTAGAGGTCTAAAGTCTCACGCCTACACTCACAGTGTACAATTCACCCATCATGTGTTCCTCAACCTGCACACACTCAAGTTCTACTGCCTGCCTGATAATTATGAGATCATTGACTCGTCCCTTGAAGACATCACAGTGAGTGAAACAGTTTTGTGATATTCTTTAACTGTTTGGTACATTTGATTCTATGTAGTTAATGTTTTCATGTTAAATGAGATTGAGCTTCAATTTGTTTTAAAGGAGAATCAAAATTACAAAAATGTTTGTTTGCTCTATTACTGTAGGTACATCGGCTGCACAAATGTCTGTTTGTTATTGACTTGGTCTGACTTTATTTTCTTCTTTTCCATTTTTTCAGTACGTGTTGAAGCCAACGTTCACCAAGCAGCACATTGCTGGACTAGACAAGCAGGGGAAGCTTTACAGAGCCTACGATGGCACCACCTACCTGCCAGGCATCGTCGGGCTTAACAACATCAAAGCCAATGACTATGCAAACGTGGTGCTACAGGTATGATTCACCTCCTCCTGTCATTTGACCCATTCGTCCATATTAATCACTTTACCGTTTACCTGTTTATTTTTCCCCCTCCAGGCTTTTTCCAACGTCCCGCCTTTGCGAAACTACTTCCTGGAGGAGGAAAACTACCGAGGAATCCGCAGGCCTCCTGGAGACATCATGTTTCTGCTGGTGCAGCGGTTTGGGGAGCTGATGCGCAAACTGTGGAATCCCAGAAACTTCAAGGCTCACGTGTCTCCTCACGAGATGCTGCAGGCCGTGGTGCTGTGCAGCAAGAAGAACTTCCAAATCACCAAGCAAGGTGGAGCGTCGGTCCTCCCGCTCTCAGCTGAACACGTGCTGAAGGACACGTATGTAAAGCTGACGGGTTCTCTGCTGTTCTCCAGGCGATGCTGTGGACTTCATGACATGGTTCCTGAACGCGCTTCACGGTGCTCTCGGTGGCACGAAGAAAAAGCCATGTGAGTGGAGGAGGAGGCCAACATGTAGTCACTGACACCTGCCAGTTACTGTTTGATGTGACTTTACTCTGTAATGATGAGTTTATTAGACGGACTGTGAGAACAACGTGGTCTCACCACTCTCTCTTTCTCTTCACAGCGATCATCACGAAAGCGTTTCAAGGCTCCATGCGGATCTTCTCCAAGAAGCTTCCACACCCTGATTTAGTGAGTTTACTGGCTGTGTTATTGAGTCACATTATGTTCTTGTTATGGTATTTTAGTTAAAGAATATAACTTGTAAACTAGTGTGAAGTTAAATAATTTATTTGGAGACAAAAAAATGTGTTAAATAAGATTTTGGGGCAAAAAAAAAAAGCTTTAACAATTAAATCTGTTGTGCTTTAATTTCTGTTCAGCCTCCAGAGGAGAAGGAGGCTCTGCTGGTGACAGAGGAGTACCAGGAGCAGATGTCCGAGTCCACCTTCCTCTTCCTGACCCTTGACCTCCCCACAGCTCCTCTGTACAAGGATGAGAAGGAGCAGCTCATCATCCCACAGGTCCCCCTCTTCAATATCCTGGGGAAGTTCAACGGCAGCACAGAGAAGGTACCACTTCCTCCACGTCCCATCGATGTCAACGTTGACGCGCAAATTAGCAAAGAAAAAACTGCTCGTTACACATTTGTGGATATTTGACATTATTTCCGAGCTCTTTTGTGTCTCGTTCAGGAATACAAAACCTACAAAGAGAATTTCCTCAAACGGTTCCAGCTGATGAAGCTGCCTCCGTACCTCATCTTCTGCATCAAAAGGTTCACCAAGAACAACTTCTTTGTGGAGAAAAACCCCACAATCGTCAACTTTCCAATCACGTGAGTGTTTCTCCATTCTGAAAGGACTAAATGCTGCTAAGAGACATGAATTATGATTGGTTGCATGTAACTGTTTGTGTGTTTACTTCAGTATGTAGAAGCACTGCCTTACGTTATCACTGTGTTCTGGGTTCAACAGGAACGTGGACCTCCGTGAGTATTTGACAGAGGAAGCTCAGGCTACAGAGAAGCACACGACGTACGACCTGGTTGCAAACGTTGTGCATGATGGGAAACCCACGGAGGGAGCGTACAGGATACATGTCCTGCATCACGTGAGTGACATCAGCACATCACAATGACTGAGTAACAAATGCACCAGGTTTTGTGTTGGTGCAGAAACGACGATCGTCGGTGAACATGACGACGGTGTGCGTTTGTCCAGGGGACGGGGAAGTGGTACGAGATGCAGGACCTGCAGGTGACCGACATCCTCCCTCAGATGATCACGCTGTCGGAGGCTTACATCCAGGCAAGTCTGTCCAGGCTGTGTGGAAACGTCCATGTTGCTCCTCTGCTGAACATCCACAGAAAACACTCAGGCGAAGTCGCAGACCGTCATTTGTTCCTTCAGACAGTCGCAGACGCTTTCACAACCAGACAGAAAAGTCCTCGTTTGTTGTTGACGATTTGTTTTTGTTTTCCTCGCAGATCTGGAAGAGACAAGGCGGTCACGAGGACGCAAACAACCACGTGGTGGCGTGAGAGCGGAGGGTCTCGCCTCGAGTTGTTTGTTGGGTCATGAGCTGGTGATTAAGTGATTTAAAGAAGAATTATCGGGTATTCAGAGCGTCAGCGCAGCGGCTGGAAAATCTTTGCAGCCTCAAAAAGTGAATGACTGTAAATGTCCATGGATTTTTTTCACTATTTTATCTTTTTTCTATGTGGAAGTTTCTAAATAAACCAGCTTCAGTGAACACATCTCCTGTCTGGATTCAATTTTTGAAACTTTATTTGTCACTTTGGTTCAACACAACTGAAGCAGGTGTCATGTTTTAATCAGTGAGTTGATCACATGACCTTTTTGCCACATATATTGTTATTGCCAACATTACAGACGCCTTCTCCTTGCATGTACAGCACATCCACACTAACAGAGCTACGGCAGGATGCAGGACTACAGTGTTCACAAAGCACAACACAAACAGATGTTCCCGACTGAATCCCAGC
>JAUESF010000012.1:10201403-10213645 GCA_032274765.1 Malacoctenus tetranemus | reverse complement strand
AATGTTATTGATGTTATGGTCTATTTGTTTACATCCTTGTCATCGTTAATTAAAGGATTGCAGTTGTTAAAGGCTTTTAATTCATCGTACTGTTTCTGGTTCGCCACTGCTCTAATCACTCTCCCCCCCCCCCAACAGATCCCAAAGAACGACCCTCGATTCTTTCGCCAGGGAGAGGAATGCATGCCCTTCTTCCGCTCCGCGGGGACCTGCGGCTCTGGCAAAAACGGGTTCAACTTTGGAGCTGGCACCGTGCGGCAGCAGCTGAACACTCTGACAGCCTTCATCGATGCCAGCCACGTCTATGGATCGGACGAAACCAAAGCCAGGAACCTCCGGGACCTGACGACAGACGAGGGGAAGATGAAGGTCAACTCCATGTACCAGGACAATGGCCGTGAGCTGCTCCCCTTCGTCAACATGAGCGTCAACATGTGCGCCACCAGAGGCCGCATCACCGACGACCCCGACGCTGAGGAGGTGCCCTGCTTCGTTGCCGGTGAGTAGCAGTTTGGTGCGAGCTTGGACTCCTCAGGCGTTCAGTTCCCAGCAAGCTCAATCGCTGTGCTTCAATGCTCCTTCTGAAGGCGACGACCGCTCCAACGAGAACATTGCACTGACCTCGTTGCACACGCTGTTCCTGCGCGAGCACAACCGTCTGGCGGGTCTCCTGAGGCACAAAAACCCCTACTGGGGCGGAGAGAGGATCTACCAGGAGACACGCAAAATCATGGGCGCTTACTTCCAGGTAAGGAGGGAGAGCGCACAGTGGGGGGCCTGGGTTGTGCACTGATTCAGCCCTTCTTCTCTGTGATGAACGTGTTTGGCCCTTCCAGGTCCTGATGTACAGGGACTTCCTAGTCCATATCCTGGGACCAGACGCCATGGCCGACATGCTCTCCACCTACCCGGGCTATGACGAAACCGTGGACGCCAGCATCTCCAACGTCTTCGCCACGGCTGCCTACCGCTTCGCTCACGTGATGATCCAACCCTTCATTTTCCGCCTGGACGAAAACTACCAAGAGCACCCCGAGTTCCCCACCACGCTGCTGCACAGGTCCTTCATGGCGCCGTGGCGCGTCGTCCACGAAGGTGAGGCCGGGCGCTCTCTGAACACACCGCGGCTCACTTCGTTCAGACACTGACCCGTCTGCTGCGACCCCGCAGGCGGCATCGATCCCATCCTGCGCGGGCTGATCGGCAGACCTGCCAAGCTGAACACCCAGGAGCACATAATGAGCGACGAGATCAGGGACAGGCTGTTTAAGATCACAGAGATGGTGTCGCTGGATCTGGGAGCTCTGAACATGCAGAGAGGACGAGACCATGGACTGCCTGGTACTTATACGACTTTTAATGCCATCAGACAACTTTACGGGCTCTGACCCCCCCCCCCCAACATACTGAACTTTATGTGCTTCATTAAGGGTACAACAGCTGGCGGAAGTTCTGCGGACTGTCCACCCCCCAAACCGAGGCAGAGCTGGCAGAAGTGCTCCAGAACAGCAAGCTTGCAAAGACCCTGCTGGGTTTCTACGGCACCCCCGACAACATTGACCTGTGGCTAGGGGGCGTGGCCGAGCCTTTTGTCCGCGGAGGGAGAGTGGGACCACTGTTCGCCTGCCTGATCGGCACCCAGTTCAAGAAGCTCCGTGTGGGAGACAGGTAGGCGGGCCGGAGGCCACGCAGCTGAAGGTGTCTGTGCTAAAGCTACATGCTGGGAATCAGTTTCACAGTTTGGGAATCTGAACTTTCAAATCGCTTTCTTTCAGACTGTGGTGGGAGAACAAGGGCGTCTTCACGGAGGCTCAGAGGAGGTCGCTGAGAGACGTGTCGCTCGCCCGCATCATCTGCGACAACACCGGCATCTCGGAGGTCCCCACAAACGCCTTCCAGTTCCGACCAAGAGGGTACGGCTACACCCAGTGCACGGACATCCCAGCGTTTGACCTGAGCCCATGGGATGAAGACGGTGAGTTGACGTGGGGACGTTCTCTCCCACACAGCGAGCTGGAGCCATGTGGATCTCTCAATTTTCTGGTTCGATTTTCCTGCAGGAGCGTACAGCGACTCAAACACCGAAGCACCATATCCCCCAACAGAGCCGGAGGGACCCTCAGGTTGGCTGCCCCCTTTTCGTACTGTTGCTTCTTAGGAAAACAAAACGTTTCTGTTTCATCCAGTCCAGTCCAGGAATGAACACCGCAGGTGAACCTTTGAGCCACATGGGAGAGCTGGTTAGGAGCTACTGTTTCCAACTACATCCCCATTACAACCTGAGTCCCACTGAATCTGCAGCCAGCTGCAACAAACCTTTTGCCAATTCAAAGAAAACCAGATGAACTGCAGTTGTTTTGGGACACTGGTGAATCTCAGTTCTGGTTAAATGTGAATTACCAACAGGAAAAAAGCAGTTAACTTGGTGCTAAATAGTTTTTATGGTCCCATTAATAACAACCTACTGATGAGTGTTTTTAACAGCATGAATAAAATCAAACAGGGGAACAATTAGGCTTCAATTATATCAACTGTCACAGACGTTGCTGTGGATTCCCCTGTTCAAACTGAATTAATGCTGAAACAGCAGTAAAAAAAAAACCAATCAATAAGATACATCGAACATTTCCTGTGCTGCTCCTCTCAGTGTGAACTTTATATCATGAAAGATGTGATGGAAATGGTTTTATAGAAGATTAATATCCCATAATATGCAGTGATGTTTGGAAGTAATGATTTTCTCCGTTTGTTTTAGGCCATTATGGGATGGTGGGCCCACCTGGACCACAAGGTATGTGGTCCACTTCCTCCATAAATCCAGGTCGGGTTGAACACGACAAGGTTCTTGTGGAGTAATTGTGCCCCTGTCTTAAACAGGCCCCCAAGGTGTGCCCGGCCCCCCAGGACCTCCTGGCAGCACCCCGCAGATCGCCTTCTCCGTCCGCCTGGGCGACAACTTCCCCAACACCGGCACCCCCATCGTGTTCCACGAGGAGATCCTTAACGAGGGCCAGCACTACAACACCAAGACCGGGATGTTCGTCTGCGACACGCCGGGCGTCTACGAGTTTGAGTTCCACTGTACCATCTATCAGAACATCGCCAGCATAGACCTGATGCGCAACAAAGAGCGCGTCCTTCACTCCTACACCACCCAGCACACCGGTTACATCACTGCCAGCGGCAGCATCCTGGTCAAGCTGAAGAAAAAAGACCAGGTGTGGCTGGTGGCCAACCACGGGGGCAACGCTTTGACCAGAGACAGCTACTTCACAGGGCACCTCCTTTACCCTGTGTAGGAGGGCTGCAACTGCACCCCGGCTCCGCCCTTTAATCCAGTCTTTTGCACTTCTAACATGCTGCAGGGTGTGTGATCTATTCTTGTTTGTTTCCTAGTGTTACAAGCTGATAAGCCAGAGACCGTCGTCTCTAAATCCTTTGATGACCTAATGGGATATTTATATATTTCAGCTGTGATCACTGCACTCAAAACAAAAAGAACAATAGACATTGTTCATATAAAAGCTGTGTATTAAATGAAGGAATATACAAAATTCACTGATACATGCAGTTCATACAGTGGCAATGAGGAGGAATAAGAAAGGGTGAGATAACATTGTATTATTTTCCCGCGAAACAAACTGTGAACATATAAGCAATGCTTACTTAGCTGTTTTTTTCCCTTTCAATGAGCCTTTTGATTGTGTGAGTTTTGAATAAACTGTAATTGTTTTGCTAACTTTGGCAAATGAAACTGAAGTCGACACTTTAGACTCGTCTTGAATTACATGAAAGCTACGCCTCACTCATCCACAGCTCTGTGTCACTTTAAGTTCGATGAAGCTAAATAAATTGTTATAAGTAATAAGTTGTACAGTTTGATTTTTGCCAACCAATAAAATACAGTATGTCAAGGCATACGCGTGTGCAAAGCTGATGTTGTTCGTATCTGCGCCACTAGATGGCAGTGGCGTGTAGGTGTTTTTTTTTTTTAAAGAGCAGCGCCTCAATTAGCTTTGAAGGACATTAGTGTTTCATTAGATGCAATTTTGATTTTCAGAAGCGATGAAATTACCGTCGGAAAAATGCTTTTACTTTGAAAAGAAATCTTCGCTCCTGTCTAACAGCAGTTAAATGAGATAATGTTACACGACTGACTGAAAACAGCAGATCAGTGAGTTTTCCTCATGTCTCGCAAGAATCTGAAGTGATTCCAAGTTTTTTTCCAAGTGAATCTAAATGATGCAAGTAAAAAAATAGGCTTTTATAAAGAGATTCCCACGAACTGAGCACAGCCTGACCCCCTGAGAAAGGGTGAATAAATTGTTAAAGCGCAGTATTGATTTTTTTTCTCCGTCGCTTTAAAAACAATAAAAAATCTGAGACGTTAGTGTTGAGGATGCTGGACGCGTCAGTGTGAGAGGGAGGAGGAGGAGCCCGAGGAGGAAGCATTCAAATGTGGAGACACCCTCATCCCAGCAGGTGCTCATTTTATCAGCGATAACGACACAACACGCCTAATGATAACTGATGTTTTAGTAGGAGGGGGAGTGTGTTGTGGTGGGGGTGAAGCCAGAGAACTTTGTCACATGTTGCACAGTTTCTGGATCTTCATGTTTCTCACAAAAAGTTATTAGACGTTTCAAACATTTCCCTCAGATTCAGCCGGTTTCACCAGCTCTGCTGCGCTATTTGACGCTCCTCCTTCTGTATCGAGTGTAAGAAGCTCTGATTGTGCCTCAGCAGTTTTTCTCCCACAGCCTAAAGATCTCCGCTGTCATTTAAATCCACGTGGGCCGGATACATGCGTGCCGATACGTGCATGGGGAAAAAGCGAGTTGCTGACTGTGACCACTGAGATGACTGAAAACGCCATAAATGCAACACCTGCGCTTGTTATTCCGTCTCCAGTCAGAAATGTCTGCCGCGAAAGGAGACAAGTTTGGAGTAATGCGCGGAGCAGATGTTAAACTGCAATCAGATTACAGAGCCAATTTACCAGAAAACCCAGAAGCATCATTCTATCAAACAGACTGGAACCACCAACGGCTCCAACCTTCTTCTTTAAACTGAAAGCTCCCACCTGCCCCCCCCCCTACTGCCTCCAAGGAAGCCTGCGGACCTCCACTCTGATCCTTCATGCGCCCCATCACACCGGAGCCAAACACCGGAGGCAACAAAACACTTTCACTGACGCGCAAAAAACAAAACAAAACAGGAGCCTTCAAAATAAAAGCGCGACTGCTCTCGAGTTTACTCTTAAATTGTGATTGTACCTTTGAGCCAGCAAAAGTTTGGGCCCCCATGAGAACTCTGGACCCAACGTTTGGAAGCAATGAAGCAGCGGCTCATCATGAGCTAAAGATCTGACTCTCCAACTTAAAATCCAACGGCTGCTCCTTTTCTTAGGAGTTGTTTCCCTCCACGTTTCTCACGTTTTTCTCCTCGGATTATTATTTTTCTCTTGGGTATAAATGATTCAAGCGTATAAGTTAAATAAAAAATGAAGCCCCAGTGTTTGCAGACTGTTTAGCAGGTGACGCTTCTCTGGTATTAAGGGGGATAAAGACGATCACCCCGCTTTAATTGCAGATGCCGGCACTCTCGTGGGAATCTGCATCCTTTCCTTAAGAAAAAAAAAAGTCAACAGAAAGCAGCGCGGTGCGTGAGGGGATCGATCGGAGCCGCGGTGGCTCGCAGCAGCTCCCTTGTTTTCTACACAGAGGAGAGGAGGGACGGAAACCAGCTGCTGCGCCTCCAGGAGACCCCCCCCCCACCCCCACCCCACCCTTTCTATCACACACGACACACACACACACGCACGAACGCACGCACACACACCACGCCCCTCCTGACCTCCGTGGACACAGTGCCATCCACTCAGAGTGGCTCCGGGGGTCCCCTGGGAGCGGGGGAATGCTGGAGAGGACGAGCGGCACACGATACCCCATTGTTTGGTTTAGCAGTCACTGATCCCCTCTGAACCCCCCCCGCCAAAACATACGCGCGCGCACGAACGCCCGCGCGCGCACACTCAAAACACCCCACCCGGCAGTCTCAGCGGGTTAAATTGATTAGAAAGACGTTTGTGGTTTGACTAATCCCCCCATTTTGGGCCCGGCTCTCCGCTCCGCCACATTAAAAAAAAGAAGCCACACAGACAGAAAGTCCTGCGGGTCGCGACAATCACCACGGAGCCTCCGGCACCTGTGGGCCCGCGGCGGGGCGACTAGGAGCGGGTGCGCACCGCCGGATGGGCGGCAGAGCAGGAGGATTCCCCTTCCCACCCCCCACCCTCGCCCCCCACCGTGGCCAGCCTGCGTGAAAAGGTTTTATTTCGCTCGACATCGTGTCGAACTTGTGCCAGGCGCAACAGGCTCGAGCAGCGAACCAGAGGAGCTGAGCGTCTCTCCTCCAAACATCATGACAAACACATTTTACATGAATAAATGTTGGAGGTTTGTTTTACTTCTTCAATAAGGAGAAACAGACATCGACCTGTGATGGCTCCAGAAACCTGTTTGATCATCGTCTGATAATCACCTCTCATGTGGTTTGTGAGTGTATCGCAGTAGAATTAACGACGGGTCTCAGCAGCTTTGATTCCACTTAGATGTTACAGGGTTTCATTCATGTCTGCGTAAATGTGCGGCGGAATATAAACTTGTGGAAGAAGCGCCTGTGTGTGCTCGCAGGCCCGCGGTACGCAGCAGATCCCGGCTCTATTTATTTAACCCCTCCGCATTAAAAAGCGCTCCCGGACTTTGTTCCACCCCTCCTCGCGTCGCACTCTCCCCCGGACGGGACGCTTCAGAGCGGCGCCGCGCCGCGCGTTTGCTTCCGCAGTGAAGGAATCTGATAAAAGTGTGTTCCAGCGCTTTCCGAGCTTTTGGGGGTTAAGTAGAGCTGTCAGTCATGTTCGGAGAAGTGTGTGAGGGACACGGCGGCAGGGCGGGGACTCGGCAGCAGGATTCCCCGAGTCTGCGCTCATAATTGGGGGAACATCTGACTTTGTCCCGCGCTGGCAGATGGTGGGCTGAGGCGGGATTCAAGGGGGGAGATTTACATTCATTGTCCAGGCGCACAACTCAAAGCAGAGACAATAGTCTCGGTGAGGGGGCAAGGAGCCACGATAGGGGGGGGGGGGGGGGGGTGTTAAAAAAAACTTTCCTTTTCAGAGCCAGACGAATGGAAGCGGAAATTAATTTTAGTCTCCAAAAAAATGACCAGAAAAAGAAAGATTTCACCAACAGACGAATAATAATGAGAACAATAATATTAATAAGAATAAAAACTATAATTTTCACAACAAAACAAAGAAAAAAGGCTCTGAATTGTAAGGTTGTTTTTGAGGAGCTCCACTTTTTAGTGTTTAATAAAGATAAATGCTTCCCTGGTTGTTTAGTGGGAGTTTCAAATCATTGAAAACGAAAACGGGGAAACTTTGTCAGACTGTGCCAGCTCTGAGATCAATCTTCGCTTTATCAACACAAACAAACAAAATAAATGAACATTTTCCTTGATCTGAGCCTCGGTGGTGACTCCTTCCCTGACTCGGGCGTGATGAGGCGCTCTGTTGTATTGATTAAGAACTCATTTCGGCCGCTGTCAGGCAGCGGTCCAAACGCCAATCAGAGCGCAGCCCTGTCGGGCTGCCTGGCGGAGATTGATGGAGCGACCAGACGGCCATTGTTGCCGGTGACAGCGATGCGATGCGCCCTCAGCGAGAATCGCTGCGTTCAAAGGAGCAGACGGCCCCGGGCTGCTGAATGCGCGCGCCTGTCGAGAGCGCACTTGTGTTAAACGTCGACTCGAGTGAATAGTGCAAACATGATTTGCTGTAACGGCTGATGGAGGCAGGAGCTGCTGGGTGCAGCAGGGACCCGAGTCCGGGAGGAAGCTGCGCGATCTTCATGAAGTTACAAACCCAATGAAAAGGTTCACAAACAAAACGCTGGATACGAACTAAACACGTGTAAAGTCTGTGAAATCCTTCTGCCTATAAACCTGGAGAGGAGCGTTCATTCAAATACAATTACTGTGATTACAAAATAGAGTTAAAACCCTAAAGTGTCCGTTCCCACATAATTACACATGTTAAAATGCGTAAAGTTCTCCTTTGAGTCACCGAAGCAAAATGTGTTGACTTCCAGGTACCATCAACCTGCGTGAACTTTGCGCGTGCAAACTTAGTTGGCAGAGTCGCTGGTTGGATGCTGAATCTGGCAGGAGTCCAAACAACGGATGCACTTTACACCAATGAGAGCATCCATCGCAACAATCGGTCCCCCATATGGCACCGAAGGCCCCTCCTCCACGCTCTATCCCGGCAGAGGGTCTCATTCATGCTCCAAGACAGCGGCTCACTACACGCCTCCTGGCCCTCGGATCAACTGTTTTGATCCGACCTGGCCCTCCTGACAAAGGGACCCTCTCCGCGCCGCCGACAGTTTCAAGAACACCTCCCAGACAGACACTCGACCGGAGCTGCAGCCGCCGAGCAGGTGACCACACGCGCCCGGGCTGAGGCTGGAGATACGCGCCCGGACAATGCGCGCAGCAAGTGCAGGAATATATTTACTGTCATCCTTTGAGCCCTGAAAAGAAACTCGGTGCGGATTTTAATTGAGACGCCCTCAGAAACGCCACGCAGAGCCGCTCATTCATCCTTCAAAGCTCTGCAGAAAGCCCAGCTCGTGCGGCGCTCTGGAGGAGCGCAGCGCCTTGAAGTGGACCTTCTGCTGCTGTTTGCCAAAGTGCTTTAGCGGCGCGCTCCACAGTTTTTTCCCCCAGTTTCTTTTTTGGTCATTCCTCCCAAGATAAAGAAGAAAGTGCACCCCCCCCGATCAGGACAGGGCTTAAATGTTCGGGATCCAGGAGCACCTGATACGAGAAGTGAGCGGATTAAAAGACAGAGGTCTCGGAGAGGAGATGGATCCGGTCCGGTCCTGGGTGCGCAACGTCGGCGTCGTGGACGCCAACGTCGCGGCGCAAAGGTAGAGTGACGAACCCAGTGGGGAGTCCACCACTTTATCTCTGTATCGGCTCTGGTTTCTGACGCGTTGGTCTCTGAGCGTCTCCGCGGAATTTAACCGACCAGAGCGCGTGAATCCGTACTTGTGGCTTGTTCACTGTGAGGGTCCGGCGTCCGTTCACATCGCGCAAACTACTTGTTGCAAAAAAAGGACCCCGTTAGCCTCCTGAGCTCTTTGCTCACTAACTCCAAAAACTTCATTTAAATATGAAAGAAAACCACAATCGAAAAATGTCCTCACTGATGTGTAATAACGCAGCATGTATCAACACATATTAACATTATTATTGTAGGTTTTTAAATCAAAGCACGAGCAATAAATCCTAATCTGGATTATTTATGAATGTGCAAACTGTTATTTTAGATTTTCAGCGTGAAGCAGAACAAATCTTTCGTCCCACAACTTTATTTATTTACTTTATTCTGGAGCTTTTGTTTTCAGGTGGTAACAAAGCCACACTTAAATGCTCACCGTCGCTAACATTCACTTCAGTGCTTATTTATAAGCGACTGACTTTGTTGCTTTTCCCCTCTTGTTTATTTTAAAGACTGTTCAGAGTTTTTTTTTCAATTTAAACGTTCATTTTAATATTGTTGATTTTTTAGCTTCCCAATGCACGCAGGCTTTAATCCGACCGACTCCCACAACGACACAACAGTGTAAATACTCCTGAAAACGAAATATTATTCAAAGAAGGCAACAAGTTAACCGGAGCGTCACATGTCTGCGCGTTTTAAACGCATCGATCATGACACATCCCGGTTGTTACCGTTAGGAAATGTGACTGTGGAGCGTTTTATTATGGTTTTATTTTTACTGATAAGAGCCGATCTCTTGTCAAAGTTTTTCGTGCCTTTTATTTACGACTTCGAGCTGTCTCTGAAAAAATATTCAGAAAAATCGTCTTATTAAATAGTTCAAAAATGTTTTGGTACAGAGGTCATTGGCAGAGTCGCTGCATGATGTTCCTGCACATTATTTGTATTTTAAGCAGAGATTAAACCTCATGTATCCTACATTTTATTAGTTTATTTATAAAACTCTGGCCTGTTGTTCCATTTAAGGGAAAATTCATCCTTCATGGCAGGAAACGTCTTACCCTTCAAACTCTGGAATTAACATGATTCAATAAGCTTTTGTTTTATTTTAATTTTCATCTTTATGTTTTGGTTTAATTTAAAGTTTTTTTTCCTGCATGGTGAATTATTTCCATTTAGGACACTATTTCCTATTTTGTTTAATCTTTACTAAATATTTTAAGATTTATTCAAATCAAATCCACTTTGTAACTGGTGAGTAACTCAAGCTTTTAAATCATTTTGATATGTAACAACTGTCTTTGTTTCCAGTGTGTAAATACATGAAATATTCCAGAGATCCTGATTCACTTCAGGGTTTTTTTAACAGCAAGGAGACAAAAGTTTTCTGCTCCTCAGCCACTTTTTTCCTGTTGAATTTATTTATTTGGGCCTGGATTTAATCTAAAAACCTCCCTGAAGTGAAAACAAACGATCTGAGTTCTTGACAGCATTTATTACCTGATGATGAGAATGTGTGATGCGAGGCCGTAGAGTGAGATGTGTCTCTCCTGTTGTGTCCCCAGCGGGGTGGCTCTGTCCAGGGCTCACTTTGAAAAGCAGCCGCCGTCAAACCTCCGCAAGTCCAACTTCTTCCACTTTGTCTTGGCGCTCTACGACCGGCACGGCCAACCTGTGGAGGTGGAGAGGACGGCCTTTGTAGACTTTGTCGAGCATGACAAGGTGTGTGAAGGCTTCTGATGGCCCGCCTGCCATTCCAGCGTCTCCTCATTTTATCACACGTGCATTCAAGAGCAGATTTAACAATGTGAAGTTCAAGGATTTAACGCAAAAAAACTGTGACCAGAGCAGAACGTGTGGGGAGTGTTTTTCACTGTAACCAGGTGCTCAACTTAATCTTCCCCATCCTCAGTAAAGCCAAGCATATCGAACAGCTGACGGCTACATGTTTACACAAGCTTTAGCCTCGATGAGCTGATGATGTGGGATTGAAAAAGAATATCTAATGACTAATTAGCAGCTTGCCTCATTAGGAGGACATCACTACTTTTTAAAATGCAAATTATGCTTGCTCCTGTTTAAGTTATACAGTGAACTAATCATCAAAGTCTCCCTCTCTTCATGGCCCTCTCGCGTACTCTAAATACTGCCACGGGGGGAGCAGGATTCCTCAGGTTGGACAAGACCAAAATAAGGAAGAGGGTGCAGTGCAGCGCCGGAGTGAGAAGGAGGGCAGCCCGCAGCGCGGCCTCCTGCTCGGCGCTGACGGATGTTTTTGCCTTGTGGCGAGCCGGAGCGAGGAGCTCTAAAAGTGGCAACAGGCCTGGCCCGCGAAACAAGACGAAGGGGGACAGCGTCCTGTCAGCAGCAGCTCAGACATAGTTTGGGAGGGGGGAGGGGGGGGGAGGTCGGGGGGGCCAGGAGTGATGGAGGTGGTGGCGCAGCTAATGCCAGCGCTGAAAGCTGTCAGTGTGCTCCCCTTTGTGCCACACAGGCCAGAGCAGACTAATATGATGGCAGTGGAGAAGTTCATTTTCTGCATGGTTACCCTGGCATCTGTTTTTGCTTTGTAATTATGCAGAGGTAGAGCGATGGCACGGCGAAATAAATGCTCCTCTGTGTATATTTGCAAAACTTATGAAGCCAGGCATCCATCCATCTCCTGATGTGTTTCACTCTCACTTCTCATATTAAGTTTGGAGCCTCTTCCTCCCCGGCTCTTTTTCATGCATCTTAATTCCCAGACTTCTTCCTCTCCTCCTCGCAACTGTCTCCTGCTCAGACTTTCTCGACTCCCCCCCCAACCTCCTTGTTCTCTCTCCTCCTCCTCTCCCGTGCTCATCTCCGCGATGCCAGCCTCCTGGGTTATTGGACCAGAGAGCATTCCTTTGAGACCACTTAGAAAGACCAGTAGAGGTAGAGGAGGAGAAAGAAAAAGGGGGGAACAGGAGACAGAGAGGAGGGGAATGAAGGAAGAAGTGTGAGGCCAGTGGAGAGCCTGGGGGAAGGAGGGATAGCGGAAAGGAAGTTTTTCTGTCAAGGTCGACTGCTGCTCAGGCTCACACACGGTACTTTCCACTTGCAGGAGCACACACTTGGCGCACACACACACACACACACACACACACACACACACACACACACACACACACACACACACACACACACA
>JAUESF010000012.1:10165370-10185129 GCA_032274765.1 Malacoctenus tetranemus | reverse complement strand
GTGTGTGTGTGTGTGTGTGTGTGTGTGTGTGTGTGTGTGTGTGTGTGTGTGTGTGTGTGTGTGTGTGTGTATGTGTCTGTGTGTGACATACGCACGCGTACGTGCATGCATATCGGGCCTGCTGTATGAGTTAGTGCTCTCAGTGTGTGAGTGTGGCAGAGGAAGGCCCTCAGCATGTCAGTATGTTTTAATGCTTCACATCTGGTTTCCTAATTTTCCTCCCACCCTCGCTCGCCTCCCACCCTGCCCTCCCTCCAGCGCCCCTCCACCGCCATGTCAGGACACTGTTTTGTTTTTTCAGGGTGGCAGTGGGGGAGTGATGAAGGGGGATGTCTGATGACTGATGGCCCTGCATACAGGACATCAGCATTCTGCTTCGCTTCCTCTTCTTCCTCTCTCTGTGGTGCAGCCTCTGTGAATTTGTTTTACACCTCTTATCCATCTTGCATATGAGGCCGATCAGGACGTCCATGTTTTCTTCTTTTGTCTCCACCTCCTCTGTCCTCTCTCCTCTGTTTAACACTTCATACCTCCGTCTCCTCTGTTTGTCCTCTCTGGTACACAGAAACAATAGAAGCATCGAAAAAAATCAGCGATGAACCACGTCTCTGTTCTTTAGCTTTGCGGCTACATACCTTAACGCTTGCATTCAAAACCTTTTGCTTCAGGAGCGGCTGGCACCAGTAAACTTTCATTTACAATGAGCGCAGAGGGTGATGTGTTTTATGGCTATGTGAAAAGGCAGTTTATGTCAACAGTGATTAGTGCTGATGAATGCCTATGAAAATTTTTGTTAAGTCCTGCGCAGCTTAGGTGCTCACTGCGTGATTGAGGCCATATGTAGAGCAGGGAGAGTCACACTTATGTGTAACAGATGCCTCAGCAGACTGAGAAATGTGAAACTGAACATCCACGCTGGAGGAAGGAGAAAAAAAAGCCGTCTGTAAAAGCTGCATTTCTTTTATTGCTTTGTTTGCAGCGTGTCATGACTTACTGTTTGGTCACTGAACTGCTTTTAGTCGAGCAAGTTGGTACCACTGCGTTGGCGGCCTCATGCTGCGAGGCCTGTGTTTAGTCTTGGGAACTGGCGCAGATGCAGACAAAAGGGATTGGAGGCCTTGACAGAGATGCAGAAGTGAAGACAGAGAAGAGGAAAGAAAACACACACACACACGCGCGCGCGTGCACACAGACACACACACGCTCCCTGCGGTGCCACGGTGTAAAATGATCCCAAGGTTTAAGACTCGGGTCTACGTTTTGTTTGTGTTTCCTGTTTTAAGTGTGTCTGCGGAGGGAAGATGTTGCGGGAGATAAAACTTGGAATTCATTGCAGACGATGGCATGTGGTGAATTCAATTAGGTTTTAAATTTCGCTGTCACTGATAAAACTGTACCTCTAAACTTTGTCTCGCCTCCTGCGATCCTGTTCTTATCTGAGAAGTCTTCATGTTTCGTATCAAAACACTGCTTCTCACGGCGTATCGTCCATTATTCACTCGGAAGCAATCCAAAACAGAGCAGTTTAAAAGTTGATTTGGGTTTCCTGATAGGTGCTCCGCGCTGCGTTAGTCATGTGGCGATGTTTTATTAAAGCCCTCGCCATTTTTTTCTCCTGCGTTTTAGCGTGGAGTTACATGTGAGTGAACAAAACACACATGAAACCCAAACAGGACCACTCTAATAGTGCTCATAGAAAACTGCCTCTCTGGCAATTTTCCCCGTGACATGAAAATCACCTCCGATTCTCTGCGTGTTCTCCTCTCCTCTTCCCTGTGGATGGGGAGGCGTGTGGGTGTATTACATTACCAAAACAAAAACAAACAACAGCAATATTAAACTTTTGCAACCACAATAGAGGAGAGGATAAAAAAACAGAGGGTCCTCGACTTCTTATTAATTATGCAAGATTAGTCTAATTATAATTCAGCAAATGAATGTGTGGCAGAAGGTGCGAGGCGACGGGGCTGGGAGATTTGCATGTTAAGTGGGCAGGGGGAAGCGGCTAATGCATGCTAATATATGCGTCAATGTCTCGCTTTAATTTCAGCATTTGCAGCTGTGTGCGTCCGAACTAAGGGGGGGGGGGGTGAAAAGTTGACTCAATGGGTTTTGGGGAAGGGGAGGGGTGCAAAGGTGGGTGTGTCAGTGTATTAGAGTGTGCATGCATGCATGTGAACGTGTGTTTCTGTGTGAGGCATCTGGTGTCATCCAAACAAGGAATGATGAGAAGAAGTCAACAAACAAGGTCAAGAACCCCTCAAATAAAGAAAACCCTGGGATGGATGGAGACGGCGTTCGAATTAGGAGGGTTGATTTTGCTGTCTGAGGCGCCGACGCACACATTTGTTATGTCAGTCGGGACGATGAGTGATGACTGCTGGTGTCAGGGAAACCACACTGTCGACATGTCTATTAAAGCCAAACTGGGCTTGATTTCACTCAGTTTGCCTTCTAAAAATGTGAGATCTGGCTTTAGAGACGGCGCGTTTGTTTGGCCATCATCGGAGGAAGTAAACGGGGAAACAGTTGTTTTTACTCTCAGAGTTGAAAAACAACCTTCTTTAATCATGTTTGCAGCTGAGTGTGTACGTGGTGACGTAAAACCCCGGCGAACTTCGCTCCAAGTGTTGAGTCCGACGAAAGGAAGGATGACAGTCGGCAGCAGGGGAGGAGAGCAAGAGGCGGATGTGGGAGCGGCACAGATAGGGCCTTTTTTTCCCCCCTCCTGTTTCCACTCAGATTTGAAGTCTTTGCCGCGCAGGTCCGAGCTCCTGCTGATAAATTGTCATCAAGCCCCGCCAACAACAATATTGATTGTCCTCCAATGAAACAGCTCAAATCAAGAAATATTGGACGTGCTGTTGGAACCCAGAACGAGTTGCGAGCCAGGCCCCCGTCCACGAGGGAGGAAGCTGGAGCCAGTGATGGAAGGAGAGCGAGTAAAAGCTGACAGAATGAAGGAAAGATTAGTATTCGATGGGAGGATTCGGGGCGACGGGGCCAATATGAAGTTCCTCTCCAAACAACCGCTCTCCATTAAGATGACTTATATCTGCAGAGAGCACAGTGTGGGTGGGATCGGAGCGACCCCCGTCGCCCCCAAAATGCTGCCTGCCACTGCAGTGTTTTTCATCTGGGCTGTTGTTGTTTGTTTAATTGGAGTATTAATGGAGGTGTTTTCAGTGAGAGAGGCAGAGACACGTTTGTCTGTGAAGCGACGTGGACATCTGGCTGGAGAGCTGCGTATTCGCCATAATCATTCCGGAGACTCAGAGAGTTTTGCGCGCACACCTCGCCGCTTAATTTCTCGTCAGCGTGAGATTTGAGGGGGATCCTCAGCCTCGTCTGCACCTGCTCTCTTTACATCACCTCGCCAAGTCTCTCTCTCTGTCTCTTCCTCCCTCCCTCTCTCTTTCTCCTGCCTCATTGCTGCGTTTCAGTGATGGAATGTGTTCTTGTTGTTGCCTTCTCTCTTTCCCATCGCCGTCTTTGCCTCTCTGCATGGGGACTTTGGGATTGCGGCAGAGCTGCGTTGCCATGGCAGCGGGCTGTGTTGCCGAACTGTGTACACCTGGGATTTGGAGTCTCTCTCACTCCACAGTCTCCCTCTCTCCTATTTATTCCACCTTTCTCTCAGGTTTTTCTTTTGCGTAGCAGAGGCTATCGCCTCCCCCCCTCCTCTCTCCTCCCTCCTCCCTCCCCCCTCCCCTTCTCCCTCGCTCCCTCCCTCTTGTTCTTTGTGCCTTCACGGTCTATCAAAAGTAAACTCACATACGTAATGAGACACACACACTTGAAAACAAAATTCATGTCCATAGCAGCGCCTGTGCCTCTATCACTACCTTCCTCCTTCCACCTCCGCATTTCACTTTCTCTATAGTTGTCTCTACTTGGTTTCCCTCTCCATTCCCATGTGGGGGTTCAAATACGGCATTGCGGGATACCACGGTCCCCCGAGTCCGCTGGCATACATCACTGTCTCCAGTTTACTTTGAAACACAGCAGCGCTTTCCTCTGGACTGTGCTTCAAAATCTCATTACATGATTTAAAGTGTAATAACATTGACTTTTATACTAAACTAAACAGCTGGGTTTGATGTCGGAACTGTAATCAGACGTGCAGGCACATGCGAGACCTGTCTCTGAAAAATAATTAATGTCTCCTTTGACTGCTGTCGCGTTGCGGGGTAGCAAACAATCGTGCGCGCGCGTTCCTTTCATGTGATTTCTTGCTTGCTGATGTACAAACATGTGTCCTTTTATTTACCTTTGCAGGTTCTTCTTGAAGTTCTTCCTGAAATGCAACCAGAATTGTCTGAAGACGGCAGGAAACCCGAGGGATATGAGGAGATTTCAGGTACAAATATATGAGGGGGTTCGAAAACAAAGCGTGTGTGTGTGAGTGTGTGAGTGTGTGTGTGTGTGCGAGCTGCGAGAGGGAACCTGAAAACACGGGCCTGAAAAAATAATGGCAACATATCATGTTCATGCCCTTCGAATTGGAAAATAGGTGTTTAATTTCCTCCGCAGTCTGTCTCCTTGTAGCATTTACACCATAAACTCTCAAACAGTGGAAAAAATAAAGCTGCAAAAGTTTTTCCACTGAAAGACACCGAGACAGGAGGTGAAGGTGAGAGTTGGAAATCAATAAGGAGTTGGAAAGGGATGGAAAGGCAAACTGAATAATCGGCGATATGTGGGAGACTTGGTGGTGGGGGTGCCGGGGTGCAGGAAATAGGTTGAGGTGTTTCAGGAAGTTGTCAAGAATTGAGTGATTGGCTCCAGATGGAGGAGGTCATGCTCCGTGACCCAGGAAGTGGTCACAGGGGACACTCCCGCCTCACTTCCTCCGCCGTCTTTCAGCACCAGCGGCCTCTGTCTGGCATTCTCCTTCTCCCAGGCAAAGCCCCTCTGTCCCGTCCCCTTTCCCTGCGTGCTCCCCCCGTCTTCCACCGTGTTTGCTTTAACTCCTGTGACGTGACACATGCTGAGAAGTTATGAGCACATCGGCGCTCCGAGGCTCTCATCTCTGGGTTAAAAGGTGATCAGAGCCGGGCAGGAGGCTGCTGCTTGATCGATAATTTACAGTTATTTTCCTTTCGGCTCCCCTCCTCCTTCCACCACCTATAGAACAGATGCTTTCCCTCTTTTCTTTTTTCCTGGTGCTCTTTCACCTGCAAAGTCGCTGCCATGTGTTTATCTAGCAGGGAGAGCGGTCTTCTCTGCCTGATAGTTCATATATTTTATAAGATATATATGCGATCGGAGAAGACCTCCCGGATGACCACGCTGTTTCCTACAAACACACGACCTGGTTCCTGCTCTGCTAA
Organism: Malacoctenus tetranemus; assembly: GCA_032274765.1. Lineage (NCBI taxonomy): Eukaryota > Metazoa > Chordata > Actinopteri > Blenniiformes > Labrisomidae > Malacoctenus > Malacoctenus tetranemus. The sequence continues at coordinate 10,179,796 of JAUESF010000012.1, read as the reverse complement.
ACAGTATCACATCAACAGGAGAGAGCCTGCAGGGATCTTCTTCTTCATTAATTATATCTGTGTCATCCACGAGAGGCAGATGTGGAAAGGGACACACACAGGCTGGGGCCAGAAAATCAAATTAGGGCCACTATATATCATCCGCTGTTTTAACGGCCGGCTAAAATGGTAGATTTGGTCCATATGTTTGGTGTCATTGAAGGATCAGGAGGAGACAACGATGAGCCTGCTGCACGCTGTATGAATCAAAAAGTTAGGCGAGAGACCATATGGAGACCTGATGGAGGGGTGCAGCGCGGCGCGAGCTGTGTCATCCCCAGAATGCAGACGTATCACAGAGGTCCCACATTAGCTGCGGAGAAATATGGCCGTCACCCGAAACCCCCGAAACAAATTGTCGTCCTGGGATCCTTCGCCGCGGTAACCGGAGATCGCGACTCGCAGCGTGCTGTCCAAGCGGCGCACACGCCCTCATGCATCTTCCTCTGGCCTCTCTCAGGTGGTCCTGTCCAGCACCGTGAGCGTGGACGGCCACGTCCTCGCCGTGTCCGACAACATGTTCGTCCACAACAACTCCAAACACGGGCGCAGAGCTCGCAGGCTGGAGCCCGGCGAGTCCGTGGAGAACACCATGGAGTATGGTGAGAACGTAGCGACGCTCCTGCACTCACTGACACAACACGCGTTCCTTCAGAGAGCCAACGGCAGCTGGAGGAGCGTTCACTCATAATCACCAGTGACGATTCCAACTTATCAGTCACTCTACAGAGGCTATAAAAGGAGCTGATCATTGTAATAAATAACTAGGCATCACCCTGTCATCAAGTTCAACATAATACATTTTTCTCATTCTTTAGTCACAAAGCTTTGTGCTATATTTATACTTTAATGCATTTATACATGTGTGGATAAAAATGTGTAATTTTCACTTGTACCTTTGTACACTTTAATTCGTACAATCTACGTCTGGAATCACAAGTCACCGCTGAGTACACCTGCCATTTTTGTCAAAATTCAAGTTTCTTAATGAGCTGAGTTTTCGTGGCCTCGGTCTGATTTAGAGTCTATAAAATGTCTTATTCTAGTTTTGTTTCATCTCTAGTGTCCCCCAAGGGGGTCCCAGACCTCACATTGGGACCCGCAGATCTATATAATCCATGCTGTTTTAGTGCTGCGTAGGAACTCGTGTAACTTTGTGACCTACATTTCAGCCCCAAAAAATCTTTGACCGACCTGTTTTTCACGCTCTTTCTTTTCGATTAAATCGTCAAAAATCATAAATCAACTGTCTAAACATGTAGTTATTTTTTGTTGTGTGTTTTCTAAGTTTGCTTCAAATTTAAAGTTAATAATCCTGAAGTAGCATTAAAGCATTCTACCTCGAACAGCAGCCACAGGCTTGTTCTCCTGCTGTGATTAACCCTCTGGAGTAAAGCCCACTTTGCTCTCCCGTGCAGCGACTCCATGCATCAAAGCCATCAGTCCCAGCGAGGGCTGGACCACCGGCGGGGCCATGGTCATAGTCATCGGGGAGAACTTCTTCGATGGGCTGCAGGTGGTGTTCGGGAGCATGCTGGTGTGGAGCGAGGTAGGAGTGATCATCTCACAGTGATGGGACACTCGGAAGCGTACGCTAAAACGAGACGTGTGCTACACAGTTTACCTCATTATGGCGATGATTTATGGTTATCGCGTTAGCCTGGATTCAGCTCCGGTGCCTGTTTATCCCAGGGTATTTACAAGGTAATTTGTGCGCTTTGTCCTCAGCTGATCACACCGCACGCTATCCGTGTCCAGACACCTCCTCGACACATCCCGGGGGTCGTGGAGGTCACACTGTCCTATAAATCCAAGCAGTTCTGTAAGGGAGCGCCAGGACGTTTCATCTACACAGGTACTCAGACGCAAGCTTCTCCTTGTTTTCTTTGGTTTATTTTCAAAACCGTGAGATTTAAAGGAAAAGCGACTCACAATTGGTGTTGCTGTTCTGTTCAAACACTTCTGCAGCCCTCAATGAGCCGACCATAGACTACGGCTTCCAGCGTCTTCAGAAGGTGATCCCTCGACATCCCGGTGACCCAGAGAAGCTGGCTAAGGTGAGAGCTGGTAAAATCGATGCCAAAATCAGCCACGAAAGATTGTTTGTGTGTATTTCTTTAAATCAAAATCAACGATGTCTCTTTTGCAGGAGATTCTCCTGAAAAGAGCAGCAGACCTGGTGGAGGCTTTGTATGGAAACCCACACAGTAATCAGGTAAACAGATCGACAATTAGCCCGTTGAAGTGGTGTGTTTTTGACGTGTGCTCAGACTGAACACTGAGTGAGCTCGACCTGAATGCTGCCGGCGTGAAAACAGCTTTCATATTAGTGGTGACAGCTTAACATGGCAGCTTCCACACTGGCACTGGTTTAGTGCTGGGCCTCTCTTGCGTCAACAAATACACCAAATGTTTCGAGACTTTGTTGACTCAGTTTTGTCTCGGCAAACAAAGCATATGGCGCTCCAGAGCCATCTTTTTTTTTTTCTCACAGATTACAAGTTAACATGCAAACACTGCACTCCTCTCTTAGTGTGTGGGAGCCAAATGACTGCCTGGCAGTTTGTCTCAGTTCACAGATGAAATGAGAACACTTGAATGCACCAGCATGAGTCAGAAAATTGTCAGCAGCACTGTTTATACATGCAACTTGTATTTAACGGGCTAATTGGGTGTTGGTTATACATTCTCCGTTTTAACAATTAATTAGTGCATCCCTGTTTACTGGCGGACCAGAGATGAATTAGCAGCAGTAGCGTCTTGGCAGGCAAACAAAGCTGCACCGTCTTCCTCTCTGTGTGAGACTGACCCGTTGCTCCCCTGCGCAGGACATGCTGCTCAAACGTGCGGCCGACATCGCCGAGGCACTCTACAGCGTCCCCCGTCCTCACAGTCAGCTGCAGGCGCTGCCCAGCTCGCCGGCCCACGGCAGCGTCATGGGCCTGGGCTCCTACCCGTCTCAGTTAGGCGTGAGCATTGGAGAGCCAGGACAGAGCAGCCAAGGTGAGTCCCGAAGCAGTCTCTCCGTTTTTTGGGAGGAGGAGGGGGGAGTAAATCAGCTCAGGTGTGATCCAGGCTTTCTCGTGACTCCTCCAGGTTACATCCGTAACTCCAGCAGCTTGTCACCCAGAGGTTACCCGTCAGCCTCCACTCCCCAGCAGTCTGGCTACGGTGGCGGCGGCGGAATGACTGGAGGCTACGGGACAGTTCCCATGACCAGTCTGGGAGTCCCTGGATCTCCTGGTTTCAGCAGTGCCTCCCCCACCGGCTCCCCCTACAGTAAGACCTGTCACGCTTCTCGTCCGTCTGAGAGTTTGTGGTGACAAACCTCCCGGGTTGTGTGGTGGTAATCTGACCTAAACTTGGCTGCTCCTTTCTCCCCAGTAATGCCCTCCAGTCCCACCATCCCAGGAAGCTCCAGCTCCTCCTCATCCCTCTTGCCTTTCTCCTCCTTCCCGTCTGCTGCTAAACAGAAGAGTGCTTTTGCTCCCGTCCTCAGGCCCCAGGGCTCCCCCTCCCCTGCCTGCCCCGCCTCAGGGGGGAACAGCTTCAGAGGTAGCCATCCGACTCACTATCTGACCCCCCTGTCTGAACTCACGAATGCAGTCTAACCCCCCCCCTCTACTAACTCCAGATGCTTTGACTGAGCACGGCAGACAACAGTTGCTGGATGTACAATAATGCAAGACCTGATTGAGTAGAATCATAGTTTTTGTATATTTTTTTCTCTCCAGCGATGACGGGCCTGGTTGTTCCCCCGATGTAGCACAGCACCCTCAGACCACTGCATCACATAGCCCCTCTTTTGGCACTGAGGGGGCAGGGAGGACCGAGAGTTGCTCACTAGTGACCTTGTATAACTTCGCTCCCTGACCCCCCTCACTCCCCTATCTCGGCGCCCCCCCCCCCCCCCGGCCCCGACACTTCTTAGTCTCTTTTTCATCCGACTGGATGAACAGGACGGGGTACGAAATAGTCCAAAGACCAGCCATCTCCTCCCAGAGGCAGCGGCGAGCGCTCCCTCCACCACTGCAGGCAGACCTCGCTCCTTAGCAGACAGCAGCAGACTGGATCGCGCGCTGCCACGTGTCAGACGAAGCGTCGTAACGGGAACGGGAGGGGAACTCTTTCTAATTTCACTCCAAGCTTCAAAAGCGTCGGTACTGACCTCTGGCCTGCCACCACATGCAGTATTCAGCTCTTCCAACACTTGCCCAACACCCCCCCCCAACGCCGCCCCCCCCCTTTCCCCCCGGCCAGAGACTTACAGGACGCGCTGTGAGAGCACTGAACGGATGGCAGACAACTCAGATGTTGCAGCTCGAAAAAAAAAAAAGCAGGGTGCTACGTCTGTCTGTGTACGGACACCTTAAATGGCGTGTGCATGAGTGTGTGTGTGTGCGCGAGTGCATGTGTGTGCGTGAGTTGGCGCGCTGTCGGTGAGTTAGCGAGAGGTTTTTTTCTAGTAGAGTTTTTGAAGACAATTTACATTCCAGAAAAATAGACCCTTTATTTTTTGTTCTGATCTTTACGGTTTTTTCAAGGGAGAATTCTTTGTCACGAGGGTTATTACTAAAGGAATTCATATATTGATTTATTTAAGAACAAGCAATTTAACTTATTATAGTTAGTCTAGGGAATAATATAAACACGTTTTTTTATGAAGTGGTCTTTTTTCCAACTGTGACTGATTTCACGTTATCTCGGCAAATCGCTGGATAATTGGATCATGGTGAATGAAATCTTTGGGTGGAGAAAATAAATTCAATTTTTTAGAATAAAATATCCCCAGTTTGCAGGTTATTGCATAACCAAATATAAGTGTTATGCTCGCAGTTTAACAAAAAAAAAAAGAAGGTTATTGTCCTTGTGTAAAGGAAGATGTTAGTTAGCCTTATCCTTTATAATTTCACACTTGCATGCTTTGTTACACTGATTGCCCTGATACTTTTTCATTCCAGTTCTGCAAACTGAAACTTCTATGGCTTGTAGATGTTTCTCTTCACGTGTCTCCGTGCAGGTCTGAGGTCACTATGCAGTACAGTAAATAAAAGCACAACTGCTCAGAAGAAGTGAAGCGAGCACGTTCGACGTTCATTTCCTCCTCATCACGCTGTCGTTACTGCTAACATGCTTTTCGTCACAACACAAACGACATTCTCAGGACGTGAAAAACAAAACACACAAACAAGTAGATGAGGTTTGAAAAAATGTTTTTGTTGTTTTTTTTAGAGGTTCGGTTAATTTTATTTATTTAAAAAAATATTAGCAATTTAATATGTTTTTGAAGCCATCTTTCTTTGAAACAATACAAAAAATCGGTGCAAATGTGATTTGTATATTTCAAGGTGTAATTATATTTTGTGCTCCAAATAAAACAAATAAGAAAAAAAAAGCATTGAAGCTGATTTGGTTTTTTTTCAGTGTTTTTGACACTGAATTGAATTGCAACGTGTCTGTGGTGGTTTTGCTTCACATGCAGGTAAACAGGCGTGTTTTCACCGTGCTGCCTGACGCTTTGCTGGACTCTGGGATTTTTTTTTCCTGCGTGTGAGACTTCTCGTCTCAAGGTTGCGCCGGCTCCGTTTTCAACTGCGCCCATCACCTGTGTGCTCGTGCAGCTTGTTACACTGTTTTGTATACATAGCTGATGAGCCGCAGCATCTTAATTGTGATGCGAGCGTTAAAGACTGAGTAGAGCATGTCAAGATAAACAACAACCCCCCCCCCCTCGCCTCCCCTCCCCTCCCCTCCATCTCTCTCCTCTCCAATAAGCCTGCTTTTCTCTGAGGACCAAGCCTCTGGGGGCCCGAGTGAGAACCACATGAGTCTCCCTCAGCCGGCCTCCGCCTCTCTGTCTCTCTCTTTTATAACACGCACACAGGCAGAGGCATGCGTCTCACCGCTGCCTTGTTTTTCACTCTTTGTTTGGCGCTGCTTCATCCCCTCTTTCTTTCTCCCCTGTCTTTTGCTCCCTTGAAATGGCCCTTCTCTGTTAATGTAATTAGCACTGGTAAAGAAGGGCAGTTAATTACCCACTCTATTTTGATCGGGTAATTAATGTTATGCCAGGAAACAGCAACTGTTTCATTAACATAGCCCTCAAAGCGGTGAGGAGGGGGGATGGGGGGGTGGTGGGGATGGAGGGGGGTGGTGGGGGGGTGGAGGGAAGCACCCAGTGGATGCGTGTCTGCGTGTGCAGCGTTTGTGCGATCCACATATGGACAAAACTGTGATTCCAACAACAACAACTCTGCTCGGTGACAGCGAGAGGCACGTGGACGCCAAACATCTGACGCTCTCCCATCGTCTGACCCCAGCTGCAAGTCGCCACTTTTCTCCCCGTGTGCAGTTTTCACCGCCATCAAGTTGCACTTGCACCTGCCTCCTCCTCGTCACTTCTCCTCCCTCCCCCTCCCCCCCTCCCTCCCCCTCCTCTCCTTTGATATGCCGTTAATTTGACAAGTTAAAGTCAGCTTTGTTGCCAGCACCTCAGCATTCATCTTGCTGAGTGCTCCTTCTGCCCAGCGGTGCAGGAGCCATATGCTCCTCTTCCACATGACTGTTTTGTTGTTGTTGCCGTTGTTGTTGCGAGTGCAGCGGCGCCATTTACTGTTTTCTGATCACACTTTGAATAAAGACGGGGACGGGGACGCGGCGCCACCTGCTACCGAGTTCGGTCCGCGTCACGCGGCGTGCGCCCGCTTCGAGAGGAGCGTGCTGCTGCTAAGTATGCGAAAGCACAACCATGTCATCGTCCATCATCGATGCGTCTGACGTTCTGACGAGCCGCGCGGTTAAGTTAAAGTCCTTGTCTCCTTTACAATGGAGGGAGCACCAAATACACCCTTCCTTTCTCCGCTCTCTGGGGATATGTTTGTGTTTATATACCCAATTAGCCCTCCGGCCACAGCATGGCCATGCATTAGGCTGACATTAGCCCCGGGTGTGTGGAACGTCTGTGTGCATGTGAATGAAATACAGTGCACCCCTTTCTCATTTGAGGCATAATTTCAGGGGTGTGCGTGCCTTATTAGGCAGACGCGGGCCGAGCTTGACAGGGGTGGCCCACTGTTTTGTCAAATAGATTGGTAGATTGGCTTCCAGTGTGTCCTTTGCCTTCGGCCCGCCAGTAAAACCCGCATTGTTGCCCATTAGACCACTGGACCCCGATTCCTTTTTCCAAAATGAATCCCCCACCCCTTCTGCCATTCCCCTGGGTGTCAGTAGAGTGGGGTGGCAGATGGGACAGACACAGAGCTGCCCCATGAGACCACCTCCCTCCTCCAACAAAACACACACACACACACACACACAAACACACACGTGCATTCACTTATAGGTGCGCACACACGCTCAGACGTGAATAAATGCATAAGCACAACACACAATGACGCGCGTACACACAACAACAGCACAGCAGCAACACATAGCTCCCCTGCCCCCAGACACAAACCTCATCTGTCAGCCTGCTGCTTTTGTCCGGAGCACAGGAGCGTGTTGTGTGAGCACAGTGACGTCTCTGTCGCTGCCTCTCACACTGGGCCCGGCGCTACCTGCGTTTGTGTGCATGTGGGGGACAGACTGGAGGGGACAGGGACAAGTCCAAAGGACGGGAGACAGAACCGCAGCAAGAGTTCAAGATCATGGGTGAAGTTTCCTCCTCTGACATCGTCTCTGCCTGGAGTAAAAGCATCAAAGTTCCACAGAAATTCTCTGTAAACTAATAGTTTCTGATATGCTGAAGCTGTAAAAACTTCACACTTGTTTGCTGATCTTCTCCTGATGAATTGTTTCATGTCCTCTCTTCTTCTGTATCCACCCAGACACCTTTTTCCGCCCAGCCTTCACCACTATTCACCCATTATAGCAGGTTCTGTAAGTGTGAAGCCTGTGTGTGTTCAGTCATATCGCTCTACTCAGTTTGAACAGTCAGAATAAAACACACAAACTCTCATGTTCAGGAGCCACATGCAGGGTGGAGGGATTTAAATGGAAAGATTATTACATTCAAAAACTTGACAAAACTGAATTTTTAACCTTTAACAGAAAAATTACACTCAGAAAATGATAACTTTCAATATATTTTTTCAAAACCTAAAAAAGAAAAACAGCATATTCAAAATCCTGATTGCACAATGATCTGAATTGTCCATAGGTGTGAATGTCTGTGTGTGAAACAATCAGCTCAGGTCGTTTTGTTGTGTAAACACATTAAACATAAAGTCGTAATGTGCCACCGGCAGTTATTTCTGATAGTCACCTCATATATCCGCTGGTTTCAGCCTCTTTAACCTGTTTCCTGCCAGCAGAGCGTCACTGGGATATAAGCAGGGAGCACATTTATCCGTTCATAGCTACAGAAGCTTTTAATGTCACCGCTTCTTTCCTCTTCTCGATATCATATCGACAATTAGCCAGATTAGAGGACTGGCTGGGGTGGGGGTGGGGGCGTAAAGGTAGGTAGTGGCTGCGCGGTGCGCGCGGCTGTGAGGTGAGAAGGCCGCGCGCTGGTGATTAATTACCAGCAGGCCGCGTGACAGAGGCGCGAGCTCTCCCGGTGCTGTCTGCCGCCGTCGCGGAGGGGGAACCCGGGAAACCCGGGCCGGCTAATTGACCCGGCTTCTGTAAGGCCATCCATCACCCGTGGCCCGCGTGGCCCCGCAAGAAACACATTATTCAGAGGTAAGTTAGTTAACCAGCCAGCGCCGCTCCGGCCATTAATGGCGGCGGCTCCTCCTCGCCTGTCCGCTGCCGCGGCCCACGGAGGTGCGCACTTCACATAATCCGTTTATTAACGCGATGTGTCCGAGAGCAGCGTGACGGGGGGGGCTTTCATTTGAGCCGCCCCTCTGACTGAGGTGCTTCTAATGGGGTTTACGATATAGAGTCCAACGCAAATGTTCCCTAAACACAGTTTCAGGACACGAACCTCCACCTCGTGATGCCGACGTGCGACACCGCAGATCTTTAATCTAACCTGTTTGGAACCAAAGCTCAGTGGTGTCAAACCTGGGGCCCGCTGGCCACTGTGGGCCGCCAGAGACCTCTGTCTGGTCCACTCTATAAAACTGCAAGGAAGATGTTGCACGCAATTCATAGCTAAAAGTAACTGTATTTATAAGCTTCATCACAGCTGTGATAGCAGCATATCTCTGTATTCAGAGCCCAAACTGGCTCTTTTTGCTGTCTGTGAACCTCATGAGTCTGAGCATCTGACACAGTGGTGTGAGTGCATCTTCAGGGTCTGTATTTGCAGTAACAGTTAATGTCAATATGAGAGGTGGGAGGATGAGGAGTACTTGCCAGTCTGCCTGTGACTGGTCGATCCTGTAACAGTTCTCTGTGATCAAAGCATGTTTATGTGAGAAAATCCTTGCATTTAAAGTGTGCTACTGATCAATTTCTACCAGAGAATTACAACAGAATTGGCATTGTTTGTATCAGAGTTAAATACGGCAGGAGAAGTGACTCTCAGCGGTCAGAATGGATCCAGGCTTATGTAACTGTGTCGAAGGATGGATGATCAGACGCCACCTTTCACACCTGGTGAGGTCCACATGTGCTTTCACTTCACCTCCTGGTGCCGCGGCCCTCTGATATATCACAAGAGAAGAAGAAGAGGAGGCACATGTTGAAGTCAGCCAGCAGCGTTGTGAGCTGGAGGGAAGATTTCTTGTGTGTGTGTGTGTCAGTGCTACACTGAACAGTCAGTACTCTGAGCAAAATGTGCTTACAGACTCTTGTTAGCAACTTATCTGAATGATGGTGTCCACATCATGCAAACTGTGGCTCCCGAGTGTGTGAGGCAGCCCCATAGCGCCACCTACCTGTGGGAGAAAACTGAGCTTTTAAAATAAAACATCCTTTCACTTTCGCCTGCTCTTCCATAGATGTTTGTATTTTTGTATTTAGAGTTTCCTTCCCTGTGTGGTTTGTTTCAAGCTGCTTGTTTTGAGCGTGCTCCGTAAACCTGGTTGATGTGCTCTTAGGAAGCCGCCAGTGGCGACACTGTGACAACAACATCCACAAACAAGCGTTTCATGTGTCTGGCTGTCCTCTTTCCACCAGCATGTATAAATATGCAGAAGGATATCTAATCAAATAAATCCATTCATTAAGAGAGCTGCTGGTATTTCTGCTTTTGCATTAATTACATAGTCATTACCATATCAATTAGAGAAATCAGAGATCATGTAATTAAGGTTTAACCAAAAGCACCTGCTGCCTCTGAGCTTCTGTGTGTGTGTGTGTGTGTGTGTGTGTGTGTGTGTGTGTGTGTGTGTGTGTGTGTGTGTGTGCCTGCTTCAGTCCTAATCTAATCTCTGGCCTTTGACAGGACTCCCCCTCATCAATCCAGAGCTGTCGGAATTCAGCTTCTCTTTTATTTTTTTCCCCCGTCGCGTGTTTTGTTTTTGTTTATAGGGGTGGGTGGCGGCGTTAGGATGTTGCCATGGAGATCAAATTGATTGGCAGGGACGCCTGATTAGAAAGGGAGAATAGGAGACAGGTGGAAGGAGGCGGGCTGTACATCCAGGGGAACAGATTGGGACAAAGTGGGGACGAGCTGGGTGTCAGGAGGGGGAGTCGCTGTCTGCTCTGGCTCTGGCGCTACCTTGTAAAAGATAAGCAGTAATTACTCCAACGGTCCATCGAGGGCTCTTTGAGGTTCCCGGCTTTGAAACAATTTCACCAGATGCTCCTGTGTTTGGCTTTAATGTAACTAAGCTGAATCAAACCAGGAGGTTTCCTGTGTGTTTGTCATGGATTGATTTCGGTTAAGAGGAAGTTAAGAGGCTCGTCTTGGTTTGCCACCTGCGAGGAGACGACGTATGGAGCCGAGAGGAGGCTGGAATAATCTTTCTAATGAAGGGGTCAGAGGAAGTCACGTGGAAGGAAAACACGCACGGAGGAAAAGATGTAGTGTGGAAGAGGAGATGAGGAATGACAGCAGGGGAAAGTGAGAGGAAGAGAATTGGACTCAGGGGGACAAGTCTCTGCTGCTCGGGTGACACCAGCGTCCGGTCGCCGCCTCCTCCTCCTCTCCTCCTTCTCCTCCACCTCCTCCTCCTCACTTCCTGTCCCATTTCCTTTCCTTTCTTAATTTTCCCTCTTTGCCCCTTTCACTTCTTTGGTTTTTTCAGCGTTGAAACAGAGCTACACCTCCACTCCATTAGCATCCTGTCCGCTTGTTAGGCCCAGTTTTGGTTTTGGTCAACAAGCAAAAAAAAGAAGAAGAAATGACTTTAAAGTAGTAGTTAAATGTAGATAGACTTTTAGATGGACTACAAAATAAAACTTGCGAAAAACCTCCAAAGATTTCCATCGGAGCGCCAAATGATCGGTGCAAAGTGTATTTTTGCCTCCGTCATTTGAGGAACTCATAAAAAAGAGGGTTTCCATCCGTTTCCTGAAAGTTTTCTGTCATCGTGTTTTTTCCGTCATCAGAATTTTATCTTTCGGAGATCTCTGTCCACACTTCAACATCGTTACTCTGCTTTAAATTCGTTTCCTCGCTGTGCTTTATCTTTAATTTTGTGAAGCTCTCACTTCAAAAACACTTCTGGTCGGTTTCTTCCTCCTGTTACTTTTGTCCATCAGTTATAGTGTCTAGCTTTGTTTTTTTCTCTATTCCTCTCTCAGTGTGTGTGATCTTCTCATCATTTACTTTGCGTCACTTCCTGCTCACATGTTCATTTAAATACTCAATAGGCTTTTTTTTTGTGTTTTTGTTGTTTTTCCTTTCAGTTTTCAGTCTGTTTTCTTTTCTTTTTTCTTTTTCGGAAATCGTTCTTTGGTGAATTGGATTACCTCCGAAAAGTACTGTGATGTTTTTGACCATAAGTCAGTACACCCAGAAAAGGATGTTCCTTGGCAGACGACATAAGAAGTAGCTTTATTTTCATTGTCAAGTGTAGTTCGTTGTAGTGAAAGACGGTCTCCACCGTGAACAGTTGCCAGTTGCCAGTTTTCACTCTCATGAACTGAACCAGAGGCAGAAATTTAACCAAACTGAGTGTGACCGAAGCAGTCGACGCTTCCTGGTGGTTTAGGTTTTTAAAGTTCATTGAATCCATTACATGGTCACTGATTTAGCACTAGGACCCTCCTGTGCATATAAAACTGTCCCTTACAGTCTTCTCCGATCAGACACTTTTTGCAGTGCACATTGTGTCTCCCTGCATGTGCCACTCCAGCTCTGAGGTAGTAAATCTTCCCCTCCCGTGTCCTCCTTTTCACCCCCCTCATAACATTCTTCGGTCCTCACGCTGTGAGTTCCCCCCGCGGCTCAGTCTGCAGAGTGGTGGTTCGGTGCTGCACAGAGCTCCACAGCATCATTGGGAATAGATCAGCTCACTGCTGGAGCCTGGAACCCACACCCTCTTTATTTTATTCACATAACAAAGTTCAAGTGCTTTTTTATTTATTGTTTGGATTTTAAGCTGTTCTTGGAAATCTATTCCTTGACCATCAGGTGCTGCTGGAGACCTGAAGGAACGTAGCTCCTCAGTGGAAGAGGCTGTTCTGCTCTAAACTTTGTGTTTCGACCATTCATTCGATGACTTGTGACACTCAGACAGCTTCTTACTGACATCGGTGGCAACAGATCTGCAGCAGGGTTGTTGAGATGAATTCATGTGCGACCTGACACCACTAGATGGCAGCAGTCAGCTGAACAGATGCACTTCTGCTCGTATCGCTGCACGACACTGAGGCACTTTTTTGTTTTTAAACTTTTGACGCTGCATTAAATTTTCCACCAAACTATTCAACTATATGATAATTTTGTGCAAGTTTGCGAATATTATGGAAACAAGCAGTCATGGAATAAAATAACCTGATTATTTGAAACATTATTAGGCACAAAGACCGTCTGGACTCCTCTGTATGTCTGACCTATTTAAGGACAGCTTGCTTCTGCTCTTGATTGTTGATTGTGACTTAATTGTACACAGTTGTGGCTGTTTGTGTCAGAGACTCAGCCAGATGGTTAACAAAAGTGATCAATTCCTCACTGAGCTGTTTTTATTTTTTACACACCAGTTAAGAAACGCCGTCTGGACGATAAAAAAAGAAAGCAATCTGCATTATGCAGAGCGTTATGTAATAGTTACAACCATCACAAGAGCCTCTCTGGGGAACAAAGTATTGCGTTGCCTCCACGCTGCTGTGCTGTAATGGCGTCACAGCACAACAGTGGTGATTGTCAGTCTGCCTCAGGCCACGGTCGTTCCCAGTCGGGCTGCTGGTGATACTCACTTCCTCCTGCACAGCTTGCAGACGACTCTCAGCTGCCGCTCTCGCCACCGAGGCTGTGGTGCCGCGGCGTCACAAACGCTCCTGACTCGCGTGGCATGAATACACTGAACCCGCGTTCACATGCTTCCCTCCAACACGGAGCTGAGTCAAATGAGGCCTTCAGATAAGATGGCGAGCCGCCCGAACCTCGGCGCAGTGTTGACATGAAGCCTGCCCTTGGTTTGTTACCTGCCATATGGCTTCCCCAATCAGTGCTCCCTGCGCTGGTGCAGATCCAGCAGAGAGCAGGGGAGAGACACTGTGCACGCTCATGTGTGTGCGCGCGCATGTGTGTGCGTGCATTTGTGTGTGCGTGTGCCGGCAAACGAGTATTGGTGTGTGCGTGCGTGCTTTTTCTGCAGGAGCGTTTCAGGTCTCTGAATTACCTGCCTTCATCCTCCCTTCATGCTCCACTAGCCAAATGTCCATCGGCCATCATGTTCACTGGGGCCAAATAAACTGACCTGTGTGTACGTTATGATGCTAAATGCTCAGTCTGATCACTGCCTGCCTCTAAAAAACAAACTCACATGAAATTACAAGTTTAGTCTAATATGATTTATATCATGTTGATCATGTTGATGTCGTGTATTTCTTTTCTAATTGACATTTTCTCTTTTCTGCTGCCTCCAGAAAGTATCCAGCAAGTATTTCTTCTTAGCTGATCCTTCCCTGGTTTGTTTACATTTTCATCATTCAGAAAAACCCATCTGCATAATAATTGCTGAATAAGCAATTGTATTTGAATTTTCTCTTAGTGTGTAAGTGGATTGTTCAAACTTAGAATTAGTATTGAGTACATTTGATTATAATCTATTATTACTGGCTGAAGATGATTTGTTGCAGCTCTACTTGAGGAGTGGTAGCAGTTTAGCCTGTTGGGTCTCGTCATGTCGATGTGGACGTGTGACTGCATGTGAAGGATGCGCTGTGTTGCCGGAGCAGACTGAGCTGAGGCTCGTGGTGGGGCTCTTCACTGGCCGTGTGCTGCAGTGCAGTGTTGTGATACTGTGTTTAGGTGTGTGTGTGTGTGTGTGTGTGTGTGTGTGTGTGTGTGTGTGTGTGTGTGTGTGTGTGTGTGTGTGTGT
>JAUESF010000012.1:10145167-10164556 GCA_032274765.1 Malacoctenus tetranemus | reverse complement strand
GTGTGTGTGTGTGTGTGTGTGTGTGTGTGTGTGTGTGTGTGTGTGTGTGTGTGTGTGTGTGTGTGTGTGTGTTGTAAGACTCACCTACAGGGGGCACTGTCGTCCATGTTGTGATTTTTTTCACAGGTCATGCTGAGTTCCACCACATTTGTTGCCTCTGTCACTGGTGGTGTTATTGTTCTGTGTTTATCCTGAAGATGGATCATCCAACCTGAATGGTTGGTGTGTTGTGTGCTTGACGCCCCCCTAAGTTTCCCAGTATCAGTGGCAGGTTATTCCTAAATGATCGGACCCATTGCTGCGCTTGTTGTCGCAATACCAACTTTTAATCAATAGAGGGCGCTGTGTGATTTCCATCTGTAACTGCTCTTCGTGTCTTGCCATTTTCATTGATCTCCTTTGATGAGCGGCCGTAATCTGTTTCAGGGGGTTAAAGTGCAGTGTGATGATCCCTTGATCCAGTTGAGATCCCAAAAATGCTCCACGGTCCATTCGTCTATGTCACGTTAGCACCGGTGCAGCGAGGTCTTTTATTTTAATTCATCCCCTCATCTTGTTCTGGCTCATAGTGACTAACACTGCTGCTAAAATAACTACCATGAGCCCCAGCTGATGGTGCAGAGGATGGCACCGGGTTGCAGAGTACTGGATCTCAGTGTAGGCTCTGGTCCTCTGCCAGCTAACACACTGGAGACTCTCAGGATTAGAAACGTTGAAGTGGATTCAGTACGAGCAGGGGAGTGAAAACCAGCAACACAGGTTGGCTCAGTCTGTGCAGCGACTCGCAGCTGTGTGAATCTGCATGTCAGCTGTTAGCTTTCCTCTGGTGGTGACTTATTCTAATCTCACGGTTTGTTTGAGGATTATTCCTCAGACCTGGACGCGACCTGCAGTATAGATGGAGAGCTGCTATTAGGTCCAGAGAACACTGAAGGAAAACCAGGTTCTTGAAATGTGACGAGTGAAATTTGTCTGGTCCTGGACGCGGTGCTGTAGTGGTGAGAGCCCCTGCCTCACAGTGGGACGGTCCTAGGTTTGTTACCAGGTGATGCGGTTGTTTCCATGTTGTCTGGTTCCCTCCCACAGTCCAGTAACATCCATATTGGGTCAACTGGTGAATCTCAGTCAACCAACGATGTGAATGTTTGTCTGTTGGTTCCTTTTTCTCTGATATACTTGGGATAGTAAGCAATAACCTCCTCTCAACTGACTTAAGTTAGTGGCTGCTGAGTTTGACGGATCCAAATCAATTACTATCTGTCCTGTGGTTCTGACTGGCTCTCATCTAATTGTGTTTGTGTGAGAAACACTCTGCAGACCCGCGTGCTCCTGTGACCCGACCCCAATGAAGAGGACGACGAAATTAGAGCAGGAAATGAGAATGTCGTCCTGGGAGTTTCACCTGTGGCGTAGGTGTGAATTAGTCTGATACTGAGCTCAACTTTCAACAGTGACTGGCAAGAAAGTCCCATCCAAACACCCGGCTTTCACCTGCTCCTTTTCACCATCCACCACCTAAAGTTACTTATGTCGAAGCTGTTCTTAAATCGGGTTGCATTTGGTCTGATTCATAACTGAACTACATGGTGAAGGTGTGTACAGTATGCTTCCATGTGTTGAATAGACTCTCTTTTCACCGTGTGTGTGTGTGTGTGTGTGTGTGTGTGTGTGTGTGTGTGTGTGTGTGTGTGGCTCTGTCGTGTAGCGCTCACTGTTTTTAAAGGAGCAGTGGAGCGGCTAATGTGCTGGCGGGTGCTGGCCGTCACACTGTAGAGTTCTCGGGCCGTCGCTGTGTGTTTCTCTCCCCCTCCCAGGTCCACACAACCTGTCCCTTTGTGTCCCAGGCAGGACCACCCCAGGGAAAGTCTATATACACTGGGTGCACTCAGAGACACACAAATGGGCTTGTATGTCATTTTCGCATCTATAGTTACACACATTTTAACTTGCTGTCTTTAGAAAATGTCTAAAAAAAACATGTTGTTGCAGGAATTTTCCTGCATGTAGACTCCGTTTCAACACAAACACAAAAATGCTGTCATCCGACACGGTTTTATTTTGCATGGCGGAGAAATTACACAATATCTTTTTTTCTTCCTTTAATGGAGTAAAACCTTGCATCTATGAAATGGCGTGATGAATCCATCTATTCGCCTTGTAAACTGCTCTGCCATCGAAGGGTTGTTGAGTGTTGCGGCTGATCTCGGCTCACTGACACCTGGACAGGTCATAGATCTACACCATGTAGATAGTGTCCATTGATGGGATCGTATGATAACACCCAAACAGTCCACTCATGTACAAGAACAACCTTTGCATAAGAAAGGCTCCACGTTGATACAAACCCAGGACCCTGTTGATCTAGTGAGGTGAGACCACTGACCACCACGCCACCATGCAGTCAGCTACAGTACAGTATTGAGAAGTTACTATGTGTGAATCATGTGAGTTTTGAGTCTCAAATCATTGGTTGTTTTCAGTGTTTGATCTGTTTAACCTGTTTTACCTCATGAGGTGAGTTATCATTCTGGTCCCAACCAGCCTAATCTCTCTGATAGATGATGTTGAAGATTAAAGGCTGTGGGTGCTTTACATTCTGTTCCACGGCGAGCATGTTGTTATGATTGATTTCCTCGCCAATGATTTCCGTTATTTTCAGTACGGAGTCGTAACACGAGTCCTGCGCAGCACAAGTTGCATCACGAATAGGTGGCGATGCAGCTGCATGCAGTCAACCGTTTGGAAATCGGGTTGTTGCCGGAGTGTCTGAAGCAGCGTCGTGTTAGCTTTCAGCACGCACGCCATGGATTCAATGGGACTCCTGTGACACGCCCTTCTCTCCGTGGGGTTTCCAGGTTCAACCCCATGATGACGTTGCAGCTGTGAGTGGTTAAAACGGCCGCGTTAAATGTTAAACTTCCCCTCCATTAGCACAGGAAGAGCTTAACAAGGCCTGTGTAGTTGGCTAAGCAAAAAAAACCTTCCCTAATACCAGTGCAGTCAGTCCTGCTGGTGATTCATTTCAGCACATTCCCCGGGGATTCAATATTGTGATGGATCTCTTGCCACGGAGCTGTCAGCTCGTCAGTATTTGTGTTTGTTTGTGTCATAGCTCGGCCACATGAGCAAGTGATTTGTGTAGTAGCATTGCAGACAGAAGGCAATATCACCAGTGCTATTCATTAGTATGCTGCAGTATATAGAGGGAGCTGCTATCAGATCAGGGGAAGCCTTGGCAGGAGAGCACCGAGGAGAAACCGAGTTATGGACACATCTGTGTAAGTGCAGCGATACGGGCAGCAGGTAGGCGCTGATAAGAGGTTATCATAGCAATGGCTCCAAAAGATGGAAACAGTATTAGGATGTCACATTACGTTGACAGTAAACAGCATATTTGCTCTGTTTTCAGTGATAGAAGAGGAAACTCGTAGAATCATTCAGATTCGAGACAAATGTGATTTTCATCCTCAGAGTGGGAACGATGTTTGGATCTGCTGACTGTCAGTAAAATACAGAAATAAAGGTGTCCAATTACTCCTATGGCAACCATTCACCACATCACCCTGTGTGTGTGTGTGTGTGTGTGTGTGTGTGTGTGTGTGTGTGTGTGTGTGTGTGTGTGCTTTGAAGCACATGGCCTGGCATGTGTGTGGACTGTGTGTGTGTATCTGTGTGCATTTTTGTGTGTCTACAGTATCAGTGTGAACTGGACGTGTGATGTATAGTGAGCCGGGCAAAGAGAGATGTTAAAGGATCTTTTTTGCCTGTGTCAGCAGTTTCACAGGGAGGAGGAAAGAGGGAGGGGAGGGAGGAAGAGGGAGGCAGAGGGAGGAAGGCAGAGCCATACCAGTAAACAGGTGCCGACTCCATTAGCACTTCTCCGTGTATATTTCCATACATCCATTGTACAAGACTCAGAAAAAGCATGTAGTGTGATACATGTGGTTTAGAGTCTACAGTTGCGTGTCTGTTATTGTACATAAAACTATCTCAGATCAGCAGAAGGGAGGCGACAAAAAGAGCAGTGGATGATGCAAAGCTTGCTGTGGTGTTACTGGATCACGCTTTACAAGACGTGGCCGGAGAGCGCTGTGGAATGGCCATTTATTGCTTCCAGCCTCCATCTAATATACACGAGCACACTGCACCAACATCCTTGCACGGGTACCAATCCTGTCTGCTGCAGCGCCTCAACCGTACAGAGGGAGGAGGGAGCAGAGAGGGAGAGAGAGAGGGGGAGCGAGAGAGAGAGGGAGGAAGAGGGAGAGAGAGAGAGAAGGGGGTAAACGAGTAAGAGGCAGCTTTTTTTCCTCATGCATCTTTTAGATTTTTTTTTTCCGCTGGTATATTGGTGTGTGTGTGCCTGTGTGTGTGTGTATTTGTGTGTGACGGTGTGACTGGCGGTGGTGGTGACGGGTTCCCTGTGCAGCCCAGCGATCCTACACAGATGGACACACAGCAGGACTGTGAGATACTGAGAAATTAAATACAGGAAAAGGAAACAAAATCAATGCGATGTGAGAGCTGACTTTGATTTAAAGCTGCTCAAGCTATTTCTCCACTGACAGTCCGTTCATCCCTTTTTAATCTTTGTTGATGGGAGAGAGAGAGGAGGGGGGGGCAGAAGCAGTTTCACAGCTTGTTCAACAGCAAAGAGGTGTAGAGTAGGAGAACAACAAAGCAGGAGGAGAACCCGTTTGTTGACTGTTTTTCACTCCTTTTTCCCTGCACAGAGAACGATGGAGAGCAGAGTGAAAGGCAGCAGGAGAAATTAAACGAGGGAAGTGAAGAGGGCAGGAGAGAGTGCAGGCATCGAAGCAAGAGAGGGAGAGAGAGGGGGAGCGAGAGAGGGAGAGAGAGAGGAGAAAGAGAGCTGCGCTGCAGTAGCATCCCACAGCAGACGGCTGAGGACTGCCGGTGTGTGTGTGTGACTGCACTGCTGAAGAGGAGGAGGAGGAGGAGGAGGCAGAGGGTGAGCACGCTTGCAGACTCTGCAGGGCCATAGAGGAACGCACAACAGCGCCAGCGCCGGCCCGCGCCAGGTAGAGGACCCCGCGCCGTCCCCCCGACAGAGACCGCCGTCGTAAGATCTGGACACGCCAACGCCACCCCGACTCCGACCACCGACGCCATGGCGCAAGCGGCCAAACATCTCCGCAAGAACAAGGATTTAGAGGCGCAGTTAGAGCAGGAGCGCAAAGAGAAGGAAGAGGAGAGGGTCAAAAAGAGGAGTCGCTCGCGGGATAAGAAGCGCAAGGTACTGGGAACTATTCACAGGTGGGATAGACAGTGAGGGGTGGGGTGACTGGGGGTGGGGTGGGGTGGGGAGGGTGGCTGGAGAGGGGGGCAGGAAGGTTGAGACGCCCCCCCCCCTTTCTTTCTCTGTCATGCTGTGGGCAGGGGTGCCAGGGCACACATGGAAACCCAGTCATGAGCGCGTTTCCACTGTGTGTACACAGCCTCCCTGGCACACATGTATGTCGTGTGCATACAGACACGGGGAAACGGTACGACACACTGCATGCTCTCCTACTCCTCTGGACTGCTTTATACCTGCTTTATTGACTGTCCTGTCTGAGTGGTCTGATAAGGCAGCGTAGTACTCTACCTCTCACTGTGTCTCTGTCCCTCTCCACATATCTGTCTCGTTGCTCTCTCTCCGTCTCTCCCCTGCCTTGTGTTCACACTGCAGTATTCTGTGAGTGAGCAGCATCTCTCCACAGCCCCACAGATCCTCCGCGAGGACACTAAGCCGGCTCATTTCTGCAACCAAACATTGTCTTCCTGCAGTTTCCCCCCTCCGCTGCGCGGCTCCGTAATGACTGCAGAGCGATACCTGCAGCCCGAGAACTACTGTACCGGGCAGAACCGGGGTAACTGGCGAGGTTTCGTTGTAAACAGTCAGTCTGTGCTCCGTCAGCCTCAGACTGCGGGGACGTTTCATTCAGCCGACTTTATTCCTCCGGCCGCGCATCGGATTCCTCTCCAACTCATTAATGAAAATGAGTCATCCGCAGATTGTGTACTGGTGGCGAACCGGTCCTCAGTAGCAGAGTCCGGCCGCCCTGTGTGCCTGCTCTGTGCCAGGTTGGCTGTAAACCAATCTGATGCTGATGCAGTAGAGACGGTGTTATGCACAGAAACACAGTACAGCTTCCTCTCCCCCTGTAGAGGGGAGGCAGGGCTGATAGGCCGATACAAGGGGTTCGATTTTTCTGTTTCGTCTGCTGTACGATGTGGAGCCACAAGGTTATTGGACGCATTTGAGCAAAATCGGGGCTGGAAAAGAGAGAGAGAGGGAGAAAGGTGGTATGACTCAGATGCTTGTTGGTGGGCTTCTGTCAGCAGGGACCTTTTTGTCAGAGTGTCAGACGCAGTCCTCTTCACCACACACACACACACACACACACGACACCACCATGTCTGTGATGACCGACATGCACCGAAGCCTCCCGAGTTCAACTTTCATCACACTCTTCACCTCGAACCTCCAACAGCAGATCTGATCTCCTGGCTAACGAATGAAAGCGGAGTTTACATGCGTGTGCGTGCGTGAAAGTGTCGTCTGTGGGTCCTTAGAGGGGAAATCAAGCAGCTCGAATCAGTGTGGATGGGCCAGCGACGAGGTGTCTGGTGAGGGTGCTCACGCAGTCCAACTTTGACTGAAAGTGTGCGGTTTCAGAGGATCCCATATCACTTACGTAACCATGCAGCTTAAGTCTTTCAAACAAGCCTCCTGACTCCCCTCCAGCTCCCCCCCCCCTCCCCCCCTCCCAGCCTCGCCTCCTTTTTTTAACACCGGCTTACAGCCATTCCTGGTTTCTGGAGCAGATGTTAATACTGAGGGAATTCTCCTGCCTCGTGCCCGCAGCCACACAGTTGAAGTCTGCGGTCTCTTAATTCGCAGGTTGACTGATTGGGCCTCATCATATCGCCTGGTTGTTTGCGAATCGCCATCGTGCTCGTTTCTTCGCTGTGTTTTTGAATCGGCCGCCACATCAGGAGTGTTTCTTTCCTTCCGTTGCAGCCAAGGTCAATCAACACTGTTGGACAGAACCATATTTATTTGTTTGTATGTTGAAGACTTGCTGTGTTTCTTCTGAACCATTTAGTCGCCAGCCAATTATCTGAGCCCCAGTGTCCCTTCTTTACTGGAGGCATTTCAGTTAATTATCCTGCATTACTGGAGTGTTTTCACTTACTCACTGTTGCACAAGGAAGTGTCTCATCTCAAAGTGGTTCGGGGGGGAGCGCGGTGCTGTGGAGTCCGGGGGTCCAGACTGGTATTTCAGTGTCAACAGCTTCAAATTATCGCGCCGTACCGATCAATTCACTTCATCTTCTCGGGTCGCTCTTCCTCCTCCCTCTTTCGGTCTGGGCTTTGCGGCTGATGTCGGTGTTTTCAGTGGTCGTGCAGAGAAATCTGTGGTCCCTCTGCACAAATTTGTGCCCGGCTCGGAGCATCTTGCGTCATAAAACTTACAATTTGTCATCAGGAGGTGAAAGTGCCGTTTTAATTGGCTCCGCGGTGTAGTGGCATTATCCAGCGCAGGTCAGTTGCTGAGCAGTGGATAATGTTGTCCTCGAATTACTTTTATTGATGAGTTTGCTCCTCTTGAAAAATGAGTATTGTCAGGACGTGAACAAAGCCCCATTGTCCGAGTCAGCGCCTACTTTCACCTCCTCCTGCGTGCGCGCTTGTGTTTGACGGCGCTTTAATGTGAAGTGGTTCAGCCCGGCGACAATGACCCTGAAGTGCGTTGAAGGGTTCTCTGCATCGTTTTTCACCCCATCAGGATGACGGTCCCACACTTTGTACGTTTGGTTGTTCACTTCTCACTTTCTCAAAGTTATAAGAAACACACACCTGGAAGTGGCAAAGTTTTCTAAAAACACGTCGAAGCCACATTTTGTTTTTGCAGTCGATGTCGTACTCTTGGTTCGAGTCGAGTCTGAACATGTGGGCTGCTTTGTTTTGCTGGCAGCTGAATGAAAGCAATTTCTTCAATAGCAGCTATTATTCCCATCGTGCCGATGTGTTTCCTATCAAACGCAGCAGGACTATTGGATTCAAAAACCGTTTCAAGCTGTAAAGGATGTTATGAAAGTCTTATTCTTCGATATAACAAAGTGCCACTTTATTTAAGCAAAAGCTCAGAAGTGGACAGAGGATCATATTAAACACAGTATTACAGTTTTCAGCGTCCTGTGGTTACCTGATTAGCTGCTTTGCTGTGACGGCCTGTGATGTTTATAAACCCCGCAGGATGTGTGAGTTAAATGCGAGCAGTCGGGATGTTCGTGGAGAGCAGTATTTATGTGTGCGATGATATGGATTATATCGATGTTTTTATAGATTTCTCATTTCCTTTTGCGAGATTGATTGAAACATAGATGACTTTTCTTCTTTATGTGTGGATCAGATTTCAGTTCATCCAACGTGCTGATTTATTTAACAATCGTACGATTAAAATATTTATGTTTGCGTGAATGGAACCTGTTTGTTCAGGTTTTTTTCTGCATAAAAAATGCTTTTAAATCACATTTGTTGATAGTTTATTGTAAGTGTTCTGCTGACACACTGCTGACGCAACAACATTTTCATGCACATCGATTTACAAGCATGAATCTGTTGTCTTTATCTGACAGTCATTCAATTTTTGGCCTTAATATTAGAGTAAAATTTTGTTTCATCACATTTAAGTTTTAACTGTCTAAATACAAGTAGCTAGC
Organism: Malacoctenus tetranemus; assembly: GCA_032274765.1. Taxonomy (NCBI): domain Eukaryota; kingdom Metazoa; phylum Chordata; class Actinopteri; order Blenniiformes; family Labrisomidae; genus Malacoctenus; species Malacoctenus tetranemus. The sequence continues at coordinate 10,155,823 of JAUESF010000012.1, read as the reverse complement.
TGGCTGTGGGTCAGCTGTAAAGCAGGTTGTGACCGCTGGTCGATCTTACCTTAACTTTTCAAACTTGGGACTTTATGAATCCAGATGACACAAATGAATATTCTTCCATATACATTTGATCCGACTTCTTTTTAACTGACCTGTTAATAACAAAGTGTTGCTGAAACTTTAATCGACAAAAGCTGGAGTTTGATGTTGCCTGTGGTGTTTACATGTGACTTTTTGCTGTTGAAGCTCTTAAAGTGCGTTCACGTGTTGTGTTAGCTGACACCGGAGGCTTCGGTGGCGCCGCATCGTACTCGTGCTCAATAAGACAGTGAGGCCTGTCAGGTTTGGGCTCCTTTGTAGCCGTTTGTTGTCTCGTTGCAAATGTACAAGTGTGGCCGTCTCAGCAGCTAGCACTCAGCTACACGGACTCCCTTAAACAGGAGAGCAGGTGCAGGATTGTGCGGCAGATATGGCCGCCAGTGCTCACTGTGGTGTTCAAAGTGTTGTCTCCCTCCTTCATCTGTGTAAAAAAAACAGAAGCAGTAAATCAGCATTCCCGCCTTGTCCCGGTTTGCCCTCCAAAATCTGGTAACCTCTCTGCCTCCGCAGGAAGCCAGGCCTTCACTGAAGTTAATGTGTCGATGTCTGAGACAGATTGGGGACTGTAGTGCTGAGGCGATGATGCTGTGTTTATGTTCGTGTGTGTGTGTGTGCGCGCGCGCGTGTGTGTGTGTGTGTGTGTGTGTGTGTGTGTGTGTGTGTGTGTGTGTGTGTGTGTGTGTTTGTTGAGGTTTGGTGCAGTGGATTAGAGACGCTGCAGCAGTGACTAAGCCCATCAGAGGCAACTCCAGCACCTGTCTGCTAATCATCCTCACCTATATTTACTATTACCAGTCCGATCACTGTCAGATGTGAAGCCTGTGTGCTGTCTGAAGGAGAGCTCGACTCATCATTGCTTCCCTCTGATACTGTGGGACTCATATCTCAGAGTTGAGGGTTGGGGTGCACTCGATGAAGCATCGTGACCCTGATGGACTTTGACACTTGCCAGGAAAGGTGCTGCAAATGCTGATCTTGCCTCTTTTTGAGGGTTTGTCCAAAGCTTAGACATCTTCAACAATTTCCACATGTTTTTCGTCAACTTTTACTATTTTCTAACTCCTTGTCTACTCATGTAATCATAGATTGACGCCATGAACACCATCGTTTATTTTAGGATTCATGCATTTCATTCTAGCAGCCAAAGTGATTTTCTGATTGGGTGTTGGCGTATTCTCCACCATCTTAACCTCAGGAAGTCACAGTGAAGCACAAGAGTTGAGTTGGTGTCGTAAAGAAAGCTGTTGCCACCAACTTTAACTGGCAGCGTCTGATGGCAGTTTGTGTCCATCTGGTCCTCCTGGTACCATCACATCTGAGCTCGCTGTCTGCAGCTGGAGCCAAACCGTCTGTTTCTGAAATCCAGTGGTTGAATTTTTGGAGGTTTCTCAGCCACAACTTAACATTTAAGTTCTTGGCAAAGATGAGTGGATCATCAAATTTAATGTGTGTGGCACTTTGGCATCCATTCGTATTCTGCCCACTGCGGTTTGTAACAAACTGGACTGAGCTACCACTGCGCTGCTGTTTGCTCTGTCAGACATACTTGGTCTACAAGGTGTTTCTGTGTGGGAATGTTGACACTTGACAGCAGCGAGCTGCGCATTTCACTGAGTCATTGAGATCATTTTGCTTGGTTTGCTTTCGTTTTGCTTTACATGAGCATTAGTTAGTTAAAGCTCCTCCACTGCAGCAACATTTCTGACCACATTGCTGCAATGTGATGGCTCAGCTGGATGAGGGCATGACAGTGGTTCCTTTTTAATGATGCTGTTTGCTTCTAATTGACAGTGAACGCAGAGTAAAGTGTTGTGTGGATGTCGGTGTTGTGACAACATTGAGACCAGCAGTCACCATCGTGGCAGGTTTGCATGAACTGTTGATAGAGACGTCTCTCTGCCTACTTTTACATGCTTCGCTGCGTTCACCAGCCAGTTCCCGACTGTGTCAGCTCATTCGGAGCTGAACGGGTCGTCCACGCTTGGTCCACAAGCGGTAAACAAGACGAGGCGTCAGTGAGAGCAAACCAACTCCTGTTGGAGGCTGAAGGTGAAACCCTGCAGACGAAAACTATATAAAGCCAGCCTCACCTTTCACAGCCTTTGTGCGTAGTTGTGTGTATGTGTGTGTGCGCGCGTGTGTGTGTGGGAGCATGTTTGACACCATAAAAGATCACCAGTTCAGCCAACCAAATGTCCATTCATCTCACTTCCCCCTGCTCAAACTTCACTCATGCCTCCGTGTGTTTATGAATCCTATATCATACGTGTGCGTGTTTGTGTGTGTGTGTGCGTGCGTGCTCGTGTGCACGTTTTTGTGTGTGTGTGTGTTTACTGCCGCGGCCCAGGTGGCCCTGTGGAACTCCTCAGACAGATGACTCAGCAGGCCGGGCCGAGGCACTCACTCACGTTGATGGAACCTGAGTCTCACTGAGTCCAGTGCTGGGCTCTCCAGTAAGTGCTGCTGGGGCAGGCTGGCCAGGAGCTGCAGCCTACTCTCCCTTAATTAAAGCGGGAGTGGAAGAAACACGTGAGGCCAATTCACTAACACCCCCCCTCCTCCTCCTCCTCCCTCCTCCCCCTCCCTCCTCCCTGTCTTCTCCCTCTCCTCCCTTCAACAAGGCAGCGGTGGATCTTTATTTATGAGCGAGCGGCAACTGATGAGTACATTTTTCAAAACAGACACCGGAGCACTTTCATTTTGGTTTATTAGAAAGGAAAACTCCACTTGCTCAAAGGGCTCTTTCTATTCTCGCTTAAAATAGAGAGAAGAAAAGAAATAAAAGCGGGCGCAGTGACATGAAGCATCCAGCAGGCAACTCCCTCTCTGCAGGGCTTCGGCTTCCCCAAAACTCCAGAGCTTGAGGATATTTTTAAATCGTTGATCAAGACGTCGTCTCGCGTCGTCTGTTTCAACCTCACTGCAGTGGTTCGTTCTTTCGCTTCCAAGAAGGAGGCTGCGACCAGCTGCAGCTACCTATTGTGTGTTATTGTCGCTGTGGAAAAAAAAAAGGGGAAGGCATGATGCACGATTTTGATAATCCCCGTAAGCCCGGCAGAGACTGCCCATTTATCGGTGGTGTTTTCTGGCTGATGATTGTAAACGGAGCTGAACTGACACGTAGGACTGCAGTGCCTTCAGAAAAAAAAAAAACAACCCGTTAATCTTCAGCAGTAAACCTCCTAAATTTACATGTGGATGACGTGTCATTTTAAGAGGGGCTTCCTTAGATTTTCCTCCAACTGCTCCCCCCCTCCCTCCACCGTCTTCCTCTCTATCTCTCTCCTTGGCCGATTGCGCTAATCTCTTCTCCCAATTGTTATTCTGATCGTGCAGCTGTTACGTAACTGCCTGAAACAAGAATTGAGAGATCAGGGTTATTGAAATGGATCCTCATCATGGCCAAATAAGAGAGCGAGAGAGCGAGCGAGAGAGAGAGAGAAGGGTGGGGGCGGGGGGTGGGGGGAGAGAAAGAATGATGTGATATCTTCAGAGAGGAATTTCATAGGTCACTGCTGAACAGTTTGTTGTGAAAAAAGGAAGCTTTTCGGTGTCCGTTACCCAACCCGAGCTCTTCCCCTCTAAGCTCCTTCTGGCAGACGAGAGAGGAGAGGGGAAGGACAGGAGGTGGACCGGGCGGCTTAGCGCGGTCTGATGTCCAGGTACTCCGAGTCCTGCCGCGATACCTCAGCCTGCGCAGCAACTCCTGGACCGATATGTACGGCGGGCATCCAAGCATTTACCGTATCGATCTGTCCCGGTTTGCCCCATTTTAAAAAAACGTCATTCATGCTGTGTTTAGCAGGAAACAGCTGATCATTAAACATGTCGGTTTTCTAACAGGGAAAAGATCAAGTGTTAGTTTGGATCAGAACGTTTGTTTTTAATCCAAATAACTACATCAGGTGAATAAAAGATGCTTGTTCCCTGTTTGTTCTGTAGGTTGAATGATTTTGAAGGGAACGTTTCTCACGTCTTTATTATTGACTCGCTAAACTTTAACAGCAGCTCGTCCTAAAGTCGCATCAGCTGATTCACCCACATCTGTTCGCTGCATGCTTCATTTTGTCTGCAACAATCATTGATTTTAGAAATGTTACTTTGTTAATCAGGAACTGGTGAGTCGTCGGCGTCATGTTTACTTAAAACAGACTCCAGTGACAAACAGCTCACTGCTAATGCGAACGCTAGCAGTTTCTTCATCGGCCACACAGTCGACTGCTTTTCATCTCTTTTACTGTTTGTGGAGTACAACAAATGTACAGCATGGAGGCCAGCGAGTAACGAGACCACACATACATTGTCGTTGTACTGACATAGTAACTGGTTACTAACTCATTGCTGATGCCAGATTACTTGAAGAATCGATTCTCCATCAGTTCATCTCTCTGTTCTGTTTCTTGGTTACTATCATGAACATCATTAGACTCAGTTTGGTAACATTGGGAGCCTGCTGATTTTCAGTGTTCGTGTCCAAGTACTATTACAAGTTTGCGTGGTTTGTGTGTTCACTGCGAGCATGCCAGTGTGGGCCCGATTTGTATTTGTGTGGGAAGCGCCTTATGTGTTGGTGATCGTGTGCCTGGTGTGAAGACGAGTGCTCAGACTGCAGGAATATCGCTCAGGGGAAGAGCCAGAGAAGAGACAAGTGGAAGCAAACGGAGGGGAGTGAAATGTCAGAGGATTGTGGGTGACCCTCGGGTGACTGCGCCCTTTTCCTCTGTATTGGGTGACTGGTGTCTTATTTACCTGATTGATATGATGAGTCTTTTTTTTTCTCTCTACCGGAGGGAAGAGGAATAATTCAATTCCAAACGCTGCAGTACAGTAGGTCATTACGGCAGCATAGCTTCCCGGCTGTAATTCTCCGTTCCAGTTCTTTGAGTGCGGACAATAGAGAATGTCTGATTCATTTAAGGCGATGGGCTGGAGAAGATTGAGTCCATGATTTGAGTCTGAATTTCCTGACTGAATTAAACCTGCATGGGCCGACACGATGCCCAGAAACACGGCAGAGGTGTTCCACAGGCTGTGGAGGCCTGTGAAGACGCACATTCAGACACGGATTTCATGACTGCATGTCTCTTCCGAGCAACGGATGATGAGTGTACAAGGCAAGAGGTTGGTCGGTGCCTGGGAGTATTTCTGTGCGCTCCCCTATGACAGATCTTACTTAGTGGAGTGCAGATTTCTTGAGTCATCTAATCCTTGTGTCAAGTGTCATCACAGTGTTTGAGCATCATGGACCTGTTATTAAAAGCTTAGCCATTTGTAAACCCCTTCATCTGAATCCCCCGGAGGGGAAGGTGGTGTCACTCTGGTTTGATGCTCTTCACTTCCCAGCCTCTCCTCCAGCCTCCACAGCCATGCTCTCCTCTCTGGGAGGGTGGCCAATAAAGCACAGATAACAACCAGCATATCGTTCTCGCTCTGAACTGTGCTTCACCTGCCGCAGCAGCAAATGGAAGCAGTTACTGTATCACCCTGAAACGAAACGCTGCCTCTCTGCCAAGTGGAACCAACAGTTATCTCCAATAACAATTACTCCATTGTCCACAGGAGGGTTTCTATGAAAACGAGGTGGAAGCAAAGGCAGCGTTTACTACAAGTGTCACATTTGTTTTTATTCATCACATTTAGATTCTCATACTTGGGACGTGTGTCGGCGTCGAGGTTCTTGCTCTCTGCCTCGCGCTGAGAGAGTTCTGGGTTTTGCAGCTGTGACGCTTCTCAGTGCAGAGTTTGAATCCCGTGTGTTTGGCTTCTTTGGCCTCCTGTGGTTTACTCCCACAATCACACAACAAACTTGAGGTCAACTGGTGGCTCTTATTGCTCCCTTTGTGCAAATCCAATTGTGCGTTTGTGCCCGATGATGGAGCGGGGGTCTGTGTATCCCGTCTTCAAACACCCTGCGACCCCTGGTTGGAAAAGCCATAAAGCAGATGAACGAATGAATGAAAGCTTGAACTGTTGTAATCAACAGATCTTTAAATGTATTGTAGCTATTTTTATTTTTTTACATATTCATCGTTTGAAAATTGGCACCTTGACACTGGAAGCAGCAGTCTACAGAGACTCTCCTCTGTCTGCTGTAGTTTAATGCAGTTATGAACAGCCTGATTGTGTTGTGCCTGAAAAGACACATAATTGAGCTGAAAAGATGCTCATTTCCACTTGTCATTCAAGTGTGCATTTAAATATAAACTCAATCACTTCCATCATAGACGAGAGCTCGGAGACAAACATCCGTGTTCAACGTTGGCTGAGGAAGATCAGGTATGGTGACGAAGAGCTCTGAAACATCCTCTGTGACGACCTTGGTGGTGAAATGTGTTCCGTATTAGTTGCTGATGACCCGAGGTCTCGTGAATTCAAGGGATTTTATTTTTTAGCTGAGAACAAGAATAAAAAAAATCACCGTATTAAATCATTTTTTTTGTGTCAGAGTCAAGGCAGAAACAGATGAAGCTTCACGAGCGAATACAGATGCTGAGGAAGGTACTCTGACTTAAACTCAGTTGTACTTTGTTGTTGATGTAAATTGTACTCGAGTGAAAGAAAATTACACATTTTGAAAGAATACACATAAGTGGTGCTCGAAGCTCATCCTTTAACGTTCCTTTGAGTGTTGGTGACTCCGCCTCCTCCTGCGTTTCACCATCCTTCATAGTGCTTGAACAGGTTTGGTTGCCTGTCTCGTCCGTGATTGAACGCTCGTGTGAGATATCGAGCCTCCTCTGTTATGATGCATGTTGGTCGTTCCGTTGGCTGTAAAATGATTCAGGTAATCACTGGAGCACATCTCTGTCTGAGGGCGGTGACCCCGGACGCTCCAGTACCTAATCGCCCATGTAGAGCCGTGTCCACCCCTCTCCTTAAAGACACACTTTTTTCCCCTGCATATGTGTCTTTTTCGCGTGTTCGCGTGTCACCGGAGGAGCTCGCTCGTTCATTGGGCAGAGGCACGTGGCTTGTCTTTTGGCGCAGGATTTACTAGCTGCTGGAGAAGACGGTGGTGTCACCCAGCCTCTAATTGGCTGACCCCAGAGATTCTTCCCGAGCAGATGCGGAGCCAAGTGTCCTCCCCCTTTTTTTCCTCCCTCCCTCCCTCCCTCCCTGCGAGGGTGCACTCCTCCGTTCTCCTCCTGTAATCAATTCTCCTGCCTCAGTACAGCAGAGATCTCCTTCCCTCTTCCCCTCTTCTTGCCGCAGAGAGCGCGGGGAGAACGTTGCAACACTGCAAGATCATGGCTTCGATTCTTAACACCCCCCCCCTTCGGTCTCTGAGTTTGCGCTAAACATTATGGATCCACATTCAGAGAGAGGAGCGAGAGAGATTAAGTGAGCAACAGCGAGTGGAAGGAAGGAGGGGGGAAATGGAGCATCAGTCACTTTTACTGTTACGGCAGCTTTATGTTTTTCAGCTGGCAGGAAAATGGCAGCGCAGTGCTGCTGCTACATGTGGGATCATCAGCTTCCCTCACACACATCTGATCTGTAAGCAGATATTTGTCCCTGCTTTGTTTCACCTGCACCCCTCCATGGTAAAGCAGTGAGGATTGCAGCCGTGTGTGTGTGCGCGTGTGTTTGGGGGGGGGGGTGTTAGGGGGTGTCCTCAGGGACGGAGGTGGTATCTCGGCTCGGGATGAAGGAGAATCTGTGTGTATGCAGCAGCTTTACAAGGTCATCCGCACCTCGCGCTCGATCACATGTAAGCACACATGTATGTTGACTTGGCGCACACACACGTTCCCCCTCTGTCAGCCAGCCCTTAGTCAGCACGGCGTCGGAAGCTCCGTGAGTGTGAAATGTCGCCACCTAGTGTTGATACGAAGGAGCTTCCAGCACTGACGTGCGCACTGACATCATCTCATTTACGCTATTGTTCCCCCTCCTCTTCTTCTGTTGGATGCGCCGCGTTCCCCTGCATACATGACCTCGCTCTGCGTAGGGCAGCACGCGTACTCCACGGTCTCCCTCTGTGGTGGTCTTTGAGACATGCAAGCACCCTTTGAAGTCTGTTTGTACATGTTGGATTCTCAAACTGTGCAAAAACATCCTCTAAAAGAAATTAATTTTGTCCTATAGATGAGTTTGAGAGAATCAATGCAACAATTTGATTTGTCTGCTGTTGATCGGTCAGTGTGTGTGTGTGTATGTGTGTGTGTGTGTGTGTGTGTGCGTGTGCGTGTGGGCACCACACTGACCCCGCTGACAGCCAACAGCTGGCCCAGTGACGCCTCCAATTATCTCTGCCACAAACACTGCCTCCTAAATGCAGCCGTCTCCTTGGCTGCTTCGTCTTTGCTTTCTGGCTGGAGCGACGCACAGCGCCACCAAACAGACAAGATCTAGCGCGTCGTTCAAAGCGACTTTTTCCTCTGGGTTGATGGCAGGAGTGACTGGCGACTCTGCGTTCGGCCGCTTCCTCCCCGTTTGTCTCTTTTCATGTCCACTCATACAGCAGCACTTCCTGCTCCCTTTCTCTCCTCGGACCCGCTCCTCTTTTCACCGCCTCCTCCTGCGGAGATGGAGTGAAGGGGAGTGTATGGTCGAGCTGGAGGCGATGCAGGCCGGTGAGTCGGGTGGTAATGGAGGGAATGTGTGCCAGAGCATAGAGCACAGTGAATTTGACCTCAGCAGCCCCTCAGGCATGGACCTTTAATTGCCTCCACACTGGTGAAATGCCCCCACATCACATGCCATTGTGTGTGTGTGTGTGTGTGTGTGTGTGTGTGTGTGAGATGGATGATGCATATGCCTGCTTGTTGTGGCTTCCTCTTTATGTGACCATATCAGCGCCTCTGGGCCGTCCTGTGTGACTGAAATAACTCCGGGATCGATGTCACGCTCGCTTCTCTTTCTCCTCCTTTTGAGAGAATCTGTATCTTCCTCACAAGATTGTTTAGGTTTGATTTTATTGTCGATTCAGTCAAACAATCAACGCGACAGGCAGCCCAAAAATGTAACAGTCGTGAACAATAATGGAAAAACAAGTGTAGCATCGAGAGTAGCGTAGCATGTGAAGTAAACCAAACAAAACAGATGAGCAGGTATTGGTGAAATGAATTATAGCTTAGTTTTAATATATGTTTTCATCGTATAAAGACGTTGTAAACCTGAGATGAAGATTGGCACATGACAGTTATATTCTAACAGGATGCCCACTTGTGTTTTGATGCACAGTCAGTCAGTGAGTTCCCTCACTGCTGCCTGTCTCCATCTCTGGTCTGTGACCTTGGCCGGTGGACCGAAGGTCGTCGTGAAGCCACTTCCTCGCACGTCTTGCTGTTTTCCAGCCATTCATCAGTTTTCTGGCCCAGCGTCCCCAGCCGTCACTCCACTCTCCTCGGGTTGTTGTTTTTTTTTTTCTTTTCTTGGTGCTGACTCGTTGAAACTCCATCTGCATCAACACTTATTTTGTGTTTCCTCCTCCTGCTTCAGTCCAACTCTCCTCCCCACCGTCCCGCTTCTCCTCCACGTTCACGTCTGTAAATCATCGACATTTTGCTGCGCAGGACTCGTATATTCAAGTGTTTCTCATCTAATGCATCGTATTGAGTGAAATGCAAATGCGGCTCGTCGCCGGACGTGGACAAGTGGCCCACTCAATCAGCCCGATGATTAATTGGCGCGACATGTTGCGCTTCCCCTGTTCAGGGGCTTTCTTTTATCAATCTTTCAGGCTGAAATGTACTTTGGTTTCATCTGGTCGGAGGTCCGGTTGCTTGCTTTGTTTTTACTGGGTGTGTGTTGTGTGAGATATTTTCTGCCACACGTTCCTGCCTTTGCTCACGGTTGTAGCGTCGTTGAACTTCAGCCCTGCTGTTGTGTAACGTGCTCAGAATACCTCGGTATTGAGCAGAGGTGTATGCGGGAGCGTGAACATCCAGCCAATGAGCAGCGAGGATTTCTGTGGACTGAGAAATCTTTTCCCTCTCCGCTTCAACAGCTTTGATCCAAAATATTGGCGTGTGTAATTTTTCCAGTTCTCGCTCATCGAAGGTCGAGTCGTCTTATATTTATGGTTTATTTCTGAGAAACATCAAACAAGATGTCCAAAACAGAGCAGCCACGAGAATTTTAAGACATAGATGAAAGTACAAAGTTACAGGTTCTTACTATTCTGTATTTAAGAAGTATTTTCTGGTACTTTTATCAATATCATACTTACTTCAAAAATGTAACTTTTCTCATGCCGTAGTAGAATAAACACAAAGTAATCTGTTTTGCTTCTTTCAAATTTGAGACTTTGAGACCCAAAATCTTACCTAAAAGTCCTTCATCAGTTTTCCTTGTCACCAATATGTTTATTCTGTCCACAGAGGAAACTCTCTGTATACTGACATTTGTTTACTGTGATATGACGTTTGATGTTTCTGTGCCGTTGCTGCTCTCTCCACATATATATTTATACATGCACACAAACTGGAACTGATGTGGATGCAAAAATAAATTGGGCATGAAAGCAGTGACGTGTGTTGTGAGTAAGCATGTATGTGTGTGTGTGTGTGTGTGTGTGTGTGTGTGTGTGTGTGTGTGTGTGTGTGTGTGTGTGTGTGTGTGTGT
>JAUESF010000012.1:10120808-10131555 GCA_032274765.1 Malacoctenus tetranemus | reverse complement strand
CCTCCCGTCCTGTCATCACTAGCCGTCTGCTATTTAATCCAATTATTCCTTTAAGCTGACACGCTCTGTAACTCGCCACAAACTCTGACGCCCCCGTTCATCACTCACACACACACACACACACACACACACACACACACACACACACACACACACAGGCCACTCCACAGACATTGAACTCTGCACTGTCAGGCCAAATTTGCAAGGGAAACAAATGTGAAAGTTTAGGACGGGAGGAAAAAAGCTGCCTGTGTTTTCCTGTTTCCCAGTGTACATCACATTGTAGCTGCCCTGTTCTGCTCGTTTCGTCTATTTTCAGGTGTCCTAACAGGGGCTGTGGCCTCTGCTGTCACCGTCTGATTCACTGTATCCTTGAGGTGACTCTGTCTATTTTTGTATTGCCCTCCGCTTTCCCCGCTACGCGTTCACCAGCCTCTGTCTTCACAGTCGCACACCCTCGGGTGCAGAAGGTCCTGCTCCCTCTCCGTGCGCGCGAGGGTGCGCTTCTTGTATTTCTGCCTTCACAAGGATCAAATGTCATCGAAGGAGATGTTTGGCCTGATCATTAGGTGCACCTAAAGCTGCGTTTCCCAGTCCCGAGTTGTATTTACAGTCACAGTAACAATCAGTCCAACTGACTGTTAGACTGAAAGTGAAAAGGCAAATGTGTTCAGTTAAGGACTGTTATGTGTTAGTCTGTATTGTGTTAGTCTGTGTGTAATCAGCACGATACATAAATGTGTGTGTGAATGATCATGTGCCTCTACATGTGGTTTTTCAGCTTCCTGGTTCATGTTCTACAGTTTTCTCTCTCACTCAACAGTTCACGTGCTAAACAGCAAAACATATGACAGCCTGCATCTTAAAAACAACAACACTGTTTGGGTGAAACTGCGTGCGTAAAGTAAAGCTTAAATGTGCGGCAGCAGCCATGACAGGGTAATTAATCCCTGGATTCTGCAATTTCACCCCGCTGCAAATCTTGACAAGTGTTTTCTGGTGCAAAGGGGCAGCGAGCGGCGTCACAAAAGAAGCTGTGTTCGGTTGTTTTTGGTGCTGACACGACAACAGTGGAGAGTAACAGATGGGGCTTGTTGTGTTGTGTTGCGTGTGTGTGTGTGTGTGCGCACGCCTGTGTGTGTGTGTGTGTGTGTGTGTGTTTCAGGGTGACCGGGACTCTGGCTGGCTGCAGCGTTTGTTTGATCTGAATCTAAACTCGGGCCGTCTGAGCAGACCTCTCGCCGTCGGTGTGCGCGGTGGCAGCTCGAAGGCACTTTTCATGTCTTTCGATGCAGAAAGATGCGAATCTAGAGCGTTTTGTTGACATTTTCTCGAAGCTCCTGCATCTCTCACTTTTTGCACACCTATAAATGCTCGTCTGTATACATATGATAGAGAAAACTTCCATCTTCTGGTCAAACACGCGACAATTTTCTGTGTCTTTCAGTGAAACGCCAAACCAGGCCTCATTGTGTTTTCTGTCCTCTTTGTCGTGATGCTCAGGGCGGTATCTCTTTGTGTGTGTTGCGTGTTGTGTTGCACATGTGTGGTTGCACATTCCTGTATGACAGTTCAGGGTAAGTACGCGGCATTTCTAACGTCCACACGCCACAAAACGGGATCGTGTCTCACTTCAGGTGTGTAAGTTGCAGCTCTTCACACTGTTGATCCATCTGTGAGTGTCATCAACTCCAGACCTTCCTCCATCATCATCATCCTCTATGTGGCGTGGCCCACCTACTCACAACTGTGTGTGTGCGTGCGTGTGTGTGTCTTTATGATCTTCTCGTGCTGTGCGACATCGTGCTTCCACACTCATACCACTCATTCTAACCTGACCTGTTTCCTGCTGGGGGGGTTTGGGTAAGCAAGGTGGGATAAGACAGGGTGGGGGTGGGACAGGGTGGGCTGGGGTGGTTTCTCTTCCTGCTCTCTCTCTCCTCCTCTTCCTCCCTCCTCCACCTTGTTTTCCTCTCTGTGTCTCAATATGATGTTCACCTGTCCCCCCCCCCCTTTTTCCTTTCACTTCCTTGCCATTGTTTTCTGTCCGCTCTGCTGCTGTCCTCTCTCCTCTTCTCCCTGCTCAGCTCTTCTTTCCTGTCTGTCCATCTCTGCTGCTCACTGTTGCGATTAACCGGGCTCTGTCTTTATGTCGTATGTCCTTTTAGGCCCACGCCGTGCATCGCTGGCTAATCGATCAGGACAGTAGTGTGAGCTCTGAGATGCCGGATGGCCAAGGAGTATGGCACTATGATGATGAAGTAAATATCTGCAACACGTATATCTGGCTTTTCCTATTCCTTTATATCTCTATGTATATATATTTATATTATGTATTTATGACCATCTTGTATCTGTCACCTAAAGTTTGTGTCCCTGTTGTTGCTCTGCTGTTGTTGTTGTTTTTTATCTTTATCTCTCTTGTTTTTGTTGTGTGTTGCTTATGGTATTGTAGTTCTGGTTCCTTTGACTTTCTAGTGTTGCTGTTGTGCTGTGAGCTGACTCAGTCAGGTGTTGTGGGATCAAGCTGGACCTTTTTTTCTTTCTTCCTGTCTTTGCTTGTCGTATCGTACTAACTTGCTGATTTTAATTTCTCATTTGGTTTGTTTTGCGTTCCCTCCTTTGGTTTCACATGGTTATATATATATTTATATTTTTAACTTGAGTGTGTATCTGTATCTATTTTGATATTTACCTCAGTGTTTGTGATCTCTTTGAAATTAATGTTTTCCAGCAGCATATTACATGGCAAGAGTCCACGGGCAAAATATAGCTTTGATATAGTAGCCAGAGAGTTTACACAGAACACACGTAGGTCTGCTGTTCCTGCTACATGAAGTACTACACACAACAGCTTACAGTAGTGATAACGGACGACAGTCTGAGTATTTTTCCTGTGGGTTCTTCTGATTTCTAAAATATGCTTGTGTCATTCTGTGTTCGTGTTGAGGGTTAAATCACAGTGGTGTGTGTGTGTGTGTGTGTGTGTGTGTGTGTGTGTGTGTGTGTGTGTGTGTGAGCGACAAGACGTGAAGGAGTGTGTTTGTGTCTTGTTTGGGGGGTCCCTCTTGAGTTGGTGTGCATGCTCCGTTTCTGTCCTTGCATGGCTTTGGTCTGTGTTGTGGTCCTCAGTCCTGTGTTTTGTCTGTGCTGTGGTCTGTGTTTGTGTAACTTCCTCGGTGACGTTGTCGTCTGGTGCTGTAGATGTTGATGGTTGTGCCTGCCTTTGCCTCTGATGCGTTGGTGTTGTGTATTGTGGCTGTGTGTATCTCCTGTTTCACTGTTTGTCATGTGCTGTGCCTGTGTTTTGTCTGTTTGTATCTGTCTAACACAGTCTGGGATACGTTTGCCAAAGGTTTTATTGCAGCTCACTCGGAGATGATCTCGAATCCTTTGTCACTTGTCGGAGGAGAGATCATCTAAATGCAATAAGGCTGCTGGGAAACTTGTTCCAGACGACTCTTGCTCCTGATGACTTCCCCTCAAATCCTACCTCCCCTCCTTGCTCTCTAATGCCAAGTTCCCAAACCTGTTGACCCCCAATCTCCATATTGCTCCCAAACACTCCGGAGCATCATTGGAAGAACCTCAAATGAAATGCACTTAAAACCACAACATGTTTAAATCAAGTGATTCGTTTGGAAGTGCAGATGGCTACAAAACAATCAGATGATCACGTTTACCACAGAATGAAGGTGACACACAGAAAGCATGTGAATAAGTGTGTAAACCGACCAACGTACAACAATATGGAGTCTTTCCCTCGGCGATGCTCTTGAATGCGTGTGCACTCTGCAAGTGTAATTTTACCCTTATAGTTATTTTCCATTTTTGCTGTGAACGTGTGAGTGATGAGATTTCTGTTGGTTTGTTTGTTTTTTCTGTCAGAACAACAAAACTCATCCTTTAAGAAGTCCTCACCACATAGAAGCTTGCACCCAAATTAATATGTTGAAGGTTTTTTTTAACAGCACCACTGATTGAACCAAATGATATTCGCTGTATTTAATGATACATGCGAGGTTAGCGCCCAAATTAAGACAAATTAGTTTCCAGGCTACAAGGAAAGAAACTGATGTTTGCTCCAGAGGCCGGGGGGGGGGGGCGTCAAACTGGCCCTCCAAAGGGGTCTAATCCCATCATTAAGAGGATCTTGTTAAGACTGTTAATTTTTTGCCCTGATTTAAAAGTAACTTTTGTTTCTAGCTGTTGCACTGCCACCCAGAACTGAACAGCAGGTGGCAGTAACACCGTCAGACACGAGGTCAGTGAACATTAGCTTCCTGTCGTAGCTTGAAAAGTTTAGTAAATGTTTTAACTTCATACTTGTTCCAGGAAAAAAAGACAAAATTTGAAGATGTTCTCTACATAAAGGATGTTTTCCTACAATTGTCAGTTGTCTCACCAATTTGTTACTGCATTTCAAAAGATTTTGACCCCCCTGGCTAAGAATAAAAACTAGTAGATGGACCTCTAATTTAATAGTACAATAGTAATAAAAGTACAAATAAGTACAATTCTTCCTGATTCCAGTTTTTCCCCTCAATGCTCTCATCCTGCAGCTTAGAAAATAATATAACGTGATGTTAGTTGCTGCAAAAAACCTCAAATTATAGTGATCTTGTTGCCAACTTGGTGACATTTTGAAATGTAAAGATGTAGCACCAATTTGTCATGTACTCAAAATGATAATGGAAGGATCATTACAGTGTTAAACCAGTGGTGTCCAAACTGTTGTCCATGAACTAACTGAACTAAAGAGAGAAAACAAAGCCTGATAGAGAATGCTGCTGCTCTAAGTGCAGAGTCTTAAAGAGGCTCTCAGAGACGTCTGTGATTGGCCGTCAGGGCCTTTTCTGTGCGGGGCACCAAAGTGAAAGAGTTCAGACATCCCTGTTCTAAACAAACCAACATCCCTCTTTAACACACGTTTAGTCTGATCTAAAGTCCTCATTAAAGTGCATAGATGCACCAAACAGTGAAAAACAAAGGGAAATTTGCAGGTTGGTAATAAAACTACGTCATAGTCCACAGTAGGTCGATCAATCGCACACTTGTGCGGTTTCTGAGGGATTTTTCACTGAGAGTAAATTTGCTAAGTCAGTGTGTTCATCCATAACATCCATGTTAACTCAACATTGATGTTTGTTTCCTGTTTGAACTTTAATTTTTGGATTTTATATTCCAGAACTGCCACAACTTAACTATGAGGATGACGCCTACCAACTTAAAATCACAGTATTCAAATCATTGCTGTATTGTTCTTAGCCTGTCACAGCAAATATATCCAGGAGCATTAGGGAGCATCGTGCAGATTGCCCACTCAGCAGCTCGTTGACACAAAAATTGTCCCCGAAAACCTCAACGTGGTCACACAAACCGTGACTCTTTCCCCGAGGGGCTGATGTAATTCACACACAAAAAACCCACAAAATCTGACGCTTCATCAGATGCTCCATCGTAGCCCGCCGCCCCTCCCGCATCGCAGATTTGGGAGGTGTCAGAGGTCCGTGTAAAAGCCCCAACCCCTTTGCCCACCATTAATAGTTGGTGGGCCTGGAGTCTATCCCTTATCATCCCACAGCTCTAATTACCCCTCAGTGAGTCCTCAGAGACAGATGCTCGGGGAGCCAAGCCCCATTCGTCACAGTGCGGCTGCATGGTAAACTCAATATGGAAAAAAAGCAAACTGTCACACACTGCACTGTCACATAAATTCTCCTCCGTCTCAGTTTCTCTCTTCCAGCTGCTCCCCGGCCCACTGTAGATGCAGACTACATTAGGACGCCCATTCATGCCCCACCACCAGCAGTTGGCTGTAATTTGTTTCGGCTAGAGGGGGCAGAGTGCAATTTACATGTGAAAGGCCACCGCGTATTCAAATATTGTAACTCTCATTTTTGTCCCAGGGTTACTGACACCAGCTTCACAGAGTTCAGATTACAGGTTTGCTGCTTTTGTACGAGGCAGCAGAAGTCGCGTAATAATGGCTCTGTTGGCCACGCACCAGCTCCACGAAGGAGAGAGGAGAGCAGGATTCTCCTCGTCTTGCTGACCCATTAGGAACTGATCTTTTCTGGCTTTTTGCAACAGTGGGATGCCTCATGGGAACAATCTGGCCTACAAAGAGTAGCTTCAATGGAGCCGTCCCAAGTAAATACCACCTAAAGGACTTTAGAAAGGCTGGTGTGTGTGTGTGGAGTTTCTGTAGGGACACTCAGGCTTTGTGAGTGGACGTTTCAGCCTCTGCATTGTAGGTGGGATGGTCCCTCACTCTATCCTTCACACCCGAGTTTAAGGAAGATACTCCTTCCTATGTATGAACACATAATTCTGACCTCAGCAGAAATGGCCTGTGATGGGCGGCAACATCCTCAGTCGTACAATTTTCATCCACAGCTCACTACATCATAAAGAACTGACACCATCCACATCTGATTTTCCAATATGGCCTCTCCACCCAATGCGCTGCTGACAGGAAACCAAGACAGCCACGCTAAGACCTTTTAGATTATTCAGTATAATCAAACTTTACTTTCTCGAACCCTCCTCTGTTCACTTCCATTAATACCATTTTTTTTGTTTCTTTTCATCTTTAATTGATCAAACTTTCAGATGATCCCATCAAAGACTTTTTGCACAATGTTTTAATCAGGACGAGTTCTGATTGACTTTTGCAGCAGCATCATTTTGTTTGTTTTATTTTTCCATTGAAGCGATAAAACCTCTGAGATATCATCAGTTTGATTTGAGAGAGAGAGAGAGAGAGAGAGAGAGAGAGAGAAAAAATGATCAACAATCAATGTGCATGCATGCGTGCATGTGCATGTGTTTAAAGATGAATGCGCAGAGTGCATGGTAAGGGTGGAAGTATACTCCAAAAGAAAGTGCTGGTCGAAGATCTGACAGCTGTTAAACAACAAAGCAAAACAACCAAAACATGGTGGAAGCTGCCGTCGTCCAGGTGTCGGCACAGGCAGAGTGTCCTGAACCCTGCTTCCATCGGTTCGGCTTCATCGGTGGTAAAGTCCTGATGAGCTGA
Source organism: Malacoctenus tetranemus (assembly GCA_032274765.1). NCBI lineage: Eukaryota > Metazoa > Chordata > Actinopteri > Blenniiformes > Labrisomidae > Malacoctenus > Malacoctenus tetranemus. The sequence goes on along the minus strand of JAUESF010000012.1, from coordinate 10,124,513 downwards.
GAAAGCACGCAGTGCAAAGCGTGCGACTGGAACGAGAACCTGTTCCAGGAAAGAGGAGCACCGACCCTCTCGTTTTGTCCCCAGACAGTCAACTCCGCTCTCCAAAGTGAGCTCTGTCCCTGTTCAGTGCCACCAAACCTGTAGAATCCATACAGGCTGTTCTTACTGTCAGTTATAAAGTTATTCATTGAAGATTAACTGAGACATGCCAAAGATTCTAGTCCATTTAAACACCCGTTTAATAGCACAGTAGTGTCTTAGTTTATTGGCTTCTGCATTCAACCTAAAAGAATATGAGATATAAGAAAACGTAATTTGTTTATTGCAAGTAGATTTTACTTGTGTCAGTTGGTGGTAAAATAAAACACCTCATGATGTCTTTATCAGTTGAATTTCAGGTCAACACTGGCAGACGTTTAACAGCAAATTTATATGTGACTTAAAGAAAGACGTTTATTTTGAGTCACCTCACATGGTGCAGTCGTTTCAAGCTAAAAGCAGATCACAGTCATCAGTGTGGACCCAGATCAGTGCATGATTGTAATTTTAACACGTCTGGAAGCCGACGCTAATATGAAATCACGGTACTTTAATTGCTTCACTGGTAGCGTTCGCACAGCTTCGTTTGACTTCACACTCTATGATTTCCTCGCATCACTTCAGCCTCACTCGTTTTTCACCTTCCTCAGGTGTGAAAAACAAAGAATAGTGGGCACCCAAACGCAGCTCCTCACATGGTCGGACGACACACTGCAAGACCTCGTTCGGTTTGAGTATACCGCTGCCTGAACTGGATGTTTGCATATGGACCAATACTGTGAGCTGCAAAAGGGCGGAGAGTGTGTGTGTGTATGTGCGTGTGCGTGTGCGTGTGTGTGCGTGTGCGTGTGCGTGCGTGTGCGTGCGTGCGTGCGCTATCTATGCACCTGCATGTCCTGCACTGTAGGTGTTTGTGTGTGTGTGCGCACGTGCGTGCGTGTGTGCGTGTGTGTGTGCGTGCGTGCGTGCGTGCGTGCGTGCGTGTGTGTGTGTGTGAGCATTAAGTCCGGGGCAGCAGAGTGATTGACGTCGGCTTTAAAGTCTTTCTTTGGACTGCGCTCGCTCTGATTGATGAGAGCGCCTCCTTTAATTACTTATATTTAATATTTATTAACACATCACTCTGAGATCCAGCAGCTGCTCAGCATCTGTCCCCCGGGGCCAAACTTATTAACTGTAGAATTGGAAAAACAACATGGACGACGCATCAAATATGAATTCAGGTTTTAATTAAAGGCCGCCTCTACATTTGTGTGTGAGAGGCTTCTCCTCAGTCGTCCTCAGTGTTGATCAAACAGGCAATAACATGATGATAGGAAGTGTGAGTAGGAGGGGAGGGTGCGCCCAGGCCCTGACTCAGCAGAGCTGCGCAGATGAATGTGCCGTCGCGCGCTGCCAACAAGGCTGTGAAGGCGATGAAGATAGCGTACAGACTCCCAGTGAGGCACCAGTCCAGCCAAGCTCCCTCAGAGTGGTCGTTTGTCATGGCGCTTGCCACGGGGGCCCGAGATGCCGTCCCCTCCCCGCCCCGCTCTGCTGTGCACCTCTTGCTCTTTCGGACCGTCTCCTCTTTCGTCTGTTGCATGCTGCAGTGAGGAATGAGTCTGGAGCTGCAACCGGAAAAAAAGTCACAACAACCGTTTAGAAATGATGGAGCACGCTGCGAGCCGAGGGAGTCCAAACTGTTTTTTGTGCCTCATAAGGTCACATTCAACTTTGAGCAAACCATCAAAACTGGAATTTGCTCTGCACTGTTCATTATCGCCGTCCCGCAGTTGTTTTCCTCAATATTGCAACTGTGAGTTGAAGAGAAATGTCGCTGAGTTAAAGGAAAATCAGCCGACTGATTTCAGCCAATCACCAGTCAGAAGAGAAAGTTTCTCAATAGTCACAACTAAGATGTACTGATACTTTTTCTCTTCCAAACACAAGCACGCAAACCGAGCTTGTGAGTTATTTGTCAACAATACAGACGGTAAAGCCACCGAACTCAATCAGCCAGTGCTTTCAGTCCAGCATCAGTGCCTGAGCTGAATAAGGCTCTGCAGAATAAGCTGGCACTTGGTAGAGTGCATACCTGCGCTGTTAAACTTTACAGTTTCACCCTGTGGCCCGCAGCCCTGTGTTAAAGAGCCACACCGGAGTCATTCACCGGTTCTGCATACCGGCCTTCACCCCGGTTCATCCAAGTCTGTCGAACTATCCTGTAAACAAACCAACAAACAACCAGGGGTGAAAACATTCCCTCCTCGGCCCCGGTAAGAAGCTCAGTTTCCCAAACAAACTCTCAAACCGGTTGTGGGAAACTTGAGGAGAAGGCTGGGGGCTGTTATTGCATGAGTGCGTGTGTCGATCCAGTCACTGCCAGTTTAATGACCAAAGTGTCTGAATACTACTAAAAATAGTGTGTTTCTCTGCTGGATTTATCCATCTTAATCATCTGCAGAAAGACAGACACTCGTGCTGCAGCACACGACCTCTGGAAATATATTGTTCTGTAAATTAGCCTCGTTTCTTTTGGTTTCCGATCTGTTTTTTGTGGCTAACAGTCAGCAACTTCAAAATAAACGATTTCTGTGTCTTGAAAACGAAAGATGTGTCAGGTGGGTTTTAGCCTCTGAGATTTGAATCTGAATTAGTAGAGAGAAACATAAAAACAGAGGTTAGTTTGAGTGATAAGTGCGCACAAACAAACACACACAGCCCCTTCCTCACAGAGAACATCCTGAACTGAACTAACTGACATTATGTAAGAGTAAAACTGCGTTTTTTTTTGCTTCCTCGGAAGAAACGGTACAGTTTAATTTCTTCGGGGACATCTGAGAGAATTGTGCTCTGTCCTTGTTTTAACTTAGTTGCAGGAAAACATTGGCAGGTGACCTTTTCTGTCCAGGTGGAGTTTGGGGCTCATGTTTTTGAGGAGAGCACGTCAGCTCTGAGCAGACTTCAAAACCTCGGCCACTGCGGCTCTCTGTCTATTAACCAGGGATGATTGAATTATGGTCTGGCTGCTCAGATTGTGGCTGATGCTGACTCAACCCCTTCTCCTGAAGGATGGTTAGACCCTTTATTCCTAAATTATTAAGTCTGTGTTCTCAGCGTGCACTCAGGTACTTTGTGCGCACAGGAAGAGGGGGGAGACAGATCCCCTCCGCCGCCATGCTCGCTGCTTTTTTGCACATCTTCACTCTGCATTTCCCTGCCTCCACTTCTCCACTGATGAAGATTAATGGGAGCCCCCGACGTCTGCTGACATATTGCTTCTGTCACTCTTCTGTATTGCCTTCATCTTTTTCTGCTCTCCACCCTCAACTGAGTGTTTCTAACTCCCTTGTTTTTGTCTTCCACAGGTCAGGCTGGCTTTGTCACGTTGCGGCGCGTGTGCGTTTTTGTTGAGCCGGCTCTAATAACTGTATGTATGATAAAGTGTCTATAAGGGAGCGAGCCACGTGCGCTCTGACAAACGATGTGTAATCTGTGAAGGCAGTTTGAACACCCGCGGCTCTTAGCGCTAAATTGAACTGCTTCTCTGTCGGTTCAGAAGCCGGCAAAGCTCATTGTAACGCACAAGGAGGAGCTGGAGAACAGGATAAGGCTCTGTGTGTGTGTGTGTGTGTGTGTGTGTGTGTGTGTGTGTGTGTGTGTGTGTGTGTGTGTGTGTGTGTG
>JAUESF010000012.1:10093266-10112719 GCA_032274765.1 Malacoctenus tetranemus | reverse complement strand
TGTGCGCGTGTGTGTGGGAATGCCTCGGCAGTGTTTTGCCTGTCAGCATGTGTGTGAGCGTGACTCAGAGGCTCTGTGCTGCAGAGTGGTGTTCCTCTCATTTGTGAGAGAAAAATGGCTAAAAACAAAAACAATGACAGTGACTCACAGGCGAGTGGCTCTGCATGAGTCAGTGTACTCACAGGCAGAGATTTATTACTTTACACTCGGCGTACAGTATGAGGTTCATCTGATAAGTGGGAAACTTTGCCACTGCATAAATTTCATCTGCGGCAGATATGAGCAGACTGCCGGATGTCGTTCGGCTGCCGCCGTTGGCTGGAAGTTTTTGCAGCTTCCCTGCTGTTCCCCTGGTTTTTTTCCAAGTGACCCCTGTCTTTGCTCAGCGCTGTGCCATTGGTGTCGCGCTGAGGGTGCGTTGTGTCATTTGTTGCTATGCTTCTACTTCAGGCATGTGGGATCCTCTCTGTTGTTCTCCCGACTCGCGCTCTGTCAAAGGAGGACGAACAATCCTGTCACAATAGTCAACGCAGCAGAACGTCCCGTGTTGTGGAGTTGAGAGCGGCAGCTTCTTTTTGATGTGTTTCACACGCAGAGAGGGCTTTGGTGGTGTTTCTGTTTGAAGCCCAGAAATGAGTCGTTTTCTGCAGCGAGCTCATTTCTCCTGCGCGATTGTGCAGGAACAAACAATGAGAGGTTGTTTGTTTTCCTGACCAGCGCGTTGGGGTGGTAAGACAGAGGGTGGACGGTGTTCGGGGTGGGGATGGGCACGGCGGGAGAGCAGATTATGTAAATGAAATAAAAAAGGTGCAGGGGTTTGCCGCAGTCGAGTTTCTCCCCGCGGTTCTCCCCGGGTCGCTCCTGCTTCTCCTCCTCTCCTCCCCCTCTCCTCCCCTCTCCTCCTCTCATCTCCCCCTGTGCCGCATGAGTGATCCTGTTTCAGTAGCACTCCTGCCCGCCTGGGAGAGGCATGAAGCCCTCAGACACAAACACAACACAGACAAAAACACTGGACGTGCCATGTGCCGGCCCCTGAGCCAGGACTCTGCACAGCCCCCCAACCCCCGCCCCACCCCCCCACCCCCTCTCTCTCTCCTCTGTCTCCACCCGCCTTTGTTTCTCTTTCATTTACACCTCAAACTGCTGGTATTATCGGCCCTATCTCACCTTCTGAGTTGCACATTTTTGAACAAATTTGGGAAACGATCACACACCTTGTTACTAGTTTTACTACCTTGACAAAAGTTCCTTTCAAAGCTGCACTGTCCAAAAAGTCAAAGGGAGGAAGGAAATGAGGGGAAACTGATGGACAAATGCTCTTCTTGCTGTCGCTTTCTTTCCGAAAGACAAATAAAAAAAAACAAACGCACCTTTTCTTCCAAAATATAATAACCAAACTCTGTCTTCCTCTCCATCTTCCCTCTCTGTTCCTCTACTTTATGTGTCTCTCACTTTCTCCTACACCCTTCACTCCCCTCTTTTCCCGTCCTCTCTGCTTCACTTGCAGGCGGATGCTGGCAACAGTTTTCTCCGAGCGGCTCGATCTGGCAACCTGGACAAAGCCTTGGAACATATCAAAAATGGCATCGATATAAATACAGCCAATCAGGTGAGAGGGAGCTCTTCCAGACTGAGTCACCTGACTTGGCGAACACGTTTAGATCACGAGACAGTGGGTTTTTTTTCAGTGAGCATGTGCTTCATTATTCTTGGCTTTCTCTTCATGTGATGTAATTTTTGCCTACCAGCAAAGCTAACCTTCAGATGCACTGTGCTAAATAGCCCACTAATGATTCAGACCAGGATTTTAGTCTGTTTTTTGATTAAACTTTATTTCAGAGAGGAAAGAAACAAGTGCCCACATATGGAAAAAGGCTGCAGCCTAAAGCTCAAAGCAACGAGCAGTATCATCATTTGCCTCATTGATCAGTTTTTTTCGACCAGGAAACTTCTCTGCAGTATTTATTTAAAAGTATTTCCTAAAGTTTGCAAAAAGAAAATCTGTTATTATTGATTTGAATGTTTTTTTGCATCATGTTCTGCTTAGAATTGATCAATTTCCACTCTTAATTGTTGTAAATGTATGTTTTGTTTCTGAGTGTCCACCGTGCATGATGTATCTGATGACTATGCTGTCATGTCTGTGAATGCACTCGGCCCTGCACTGTCCTCGCTGTATTCACTGAACGTGCATGCTGGGATAGGCTGTTAATCAGTGGCTCAAGGTGACAGCCAAAGCTTACGGGGTCTCCAGAGGAGCTCGCGTAAGTGGGACGGGAGCTTACCTTCGCCCCGTCTCCTCCATCCTGCCTCCTTTACGCTGACAGTCGTTCCCGGCGTGTCCAGGGAGGGGCGGTGTCGGTGCGTTGCCGCTGCCGCTGCTGCCCTCCGGGCGACTGAGTGTTGGCCAGAAACCACGTCTGTGAGCGAGCGGCTCCTCCGGCTCATTCATCTAACTTAGACACGGTTTTCTTTCCATTCAGATTTGCCGTCCACAACATTTAGTATTTATCGCTGGTGAGGCTTCTGTCAGGACCTGCAGGAGGCCTTTTCACCTCACTTCTAACAAACGCCGCATGATGACAGATTTACTGTATGGAGTGACGCCGTGCGGTGGCCGTTTCTCCTCCACAGTGATGAAGGGAGACACCCCATGGAGCACAAACATCACTGCATGCACAAGCAGAGTCTGACTTGCTCGATGATTTTCCTCCGAATAACACAATTGGTTCCATTGTGTTGTCGTACAATGTGATTTTGTTACTGTTTCGTGGAAATCGTGTCCGATGAAAAGTGATAATCTACAGCCGGCCGGTCCGAGGGGACAGAGGTGTCGCTCACAGTTTGTGCCGTTACATTCATCGTCTCACATTCATCCATCAATCAAACTTTACTTATAAAGCATCTTCTATACAAAAGACTGAACACAAACTGCTCTTAAGATAATTTTACACTCACCCATTGCCTTGAAAACACAACTGAGACCATACACACACACACAAATTTGTATGTGTTTATATTTCATGAATTTTTCTGTTATTTTCAAAACATGAGTTCTGATACTGTTGTTTTATTTTTGTCAGCACTTGAAGTAAAACTCAACTTCGCAAATGTTCAACTTTTTAGTGAGTTTAGTGAGTTAATATTTATCTTGCTTCATTGTCTTTGAGCACAGGTCTCTGCTGACTCTCCCCTATGCGCAAATATCGACATCAGTCACAAATAGATTGACACCAAACAGGTTGTAGATTGTCACTTCGAGCTGGAGTGTGTGTGTCTGACGGTTCGTTGTGGTGTTGTTCTGGTGGGAGTCTGGCCAGGTGGAGGCTCGACTGTGGCAGCTGTGTCCCACCGGCTGAGTGGACGCGTCTGCCACGGCTCGCTCCCCGGCACACTGCCTCACTCCCGCCCGCCCTCTGTCCCTCTGAGTTGAACTAACTGTTCTGCTACCTCCTCTCTCTCCTCACGGACCGTTTTTTTTCTAACTCACCTCCCCCCCTTTTTTTTTTCTTACGTTCTCTTGCTCCATCACCTCCCTCCCTCCCCCCCTCCCTCCCCTCCCCCTCCCTCCCCTCCCCCTCCCTCTGCTCCCCCATCTCTCCCGTGTTTGCAGTAGAGTGATGGTGTGCTGTAGTCTCTCCACTCAGAGGAATAATATCAGTGGTGTGGGAAAGGTCCAACCTCACATGTCCTGTGCGGCTGAAGGAAGGCTGTGTGAGGTCAGACCTATCCCACACGGCTCGTATTCTTCCCGGCCACGAGACCAGCGGCCTGCCATCTCCCTCCCGTCCTCCTCTGCCTCCTCCTCCTCCTCTTCCTCCTCCTCCTCCTCCTCCTCTCACCTTCATCAATCCAATGAGAAATGTTCTCATCCCAGTTTTCATCCATTTAGACATTGTTTTGCTAATGACCTCTGAGGTACCGCATGCATGGTGTCCCGTGTAAGTATTTGCCTGCGACGAGTTGCTTCTGTCACTGTAATAACGAACCAGATGATTCCTCTCGCATGACTTTCACGTGTTTGTGTGTGTGTAGTGTCTGTGAGTTGAATCAGGGATGTTTGGTGGTGTATGTGTTTGCTGAGGACCTTTCAGTATGAGGTCTGCTCTTCTCTCCCACTCAGAATGGGCTCAACGGGCTGCATCTGGCCTCCAAAGAGGGCCACGTTAAAATGGTGCTGGAGCTGCTACACAATGGAATCGTACTGGAGACCACCACAAAGGTGAAACACTGTCTGTACCCCCAACTGAGTGTCTCTGAAAACTTCAGTCAACGCTCTGCGATGCCTCAAGTAGATTTAGTACACATTGGTAGAGCATCGACTCAGACGTCAGCGTGCCTGACCAAAAATTAACAAAAGATCAATTTGATTATTTACCACAGAGTTTTCACACAAACAGACCCAAAAATAAAATGTTATGTAAGAGTGAGTCTTGTTGATGAGGCCACACCAAGGTTTTCTCCGCGTTCAGCTCTATTTATATTTAGCAAACTTATAAATCCTCCTAAAGCTCCTTTATCCAGGCGACGCTTGTAGAGCGCTGGAGTCGGTCCTGACGGGTATTGAGTGAGAAGCAGGATTTACAACGATTAGGCTGCAAGTTAACTTCACAATGTATTTTACTTTTATATACAGTGTAAAGAAGTGTGTGTTCCCAAAGAAAATCAACTTGTCAACACACAGTAAAAATGTGTTAAAGACATTATGTAAATCAAGCGAGACCCACAACACAGCACAAGCAACCGGGGACTTCCCAGTTCCTGATGTTCAGGCTTTAAAGGAGGGAAACGATAAAGTGAAACACAGCACCACAAGTGTATTCTTCCAGTGGAGAAAATGAACTTTATAACATGCAGTTTTTGTGCACCCTGCTTGTGTGTTGTCCTCGTGTGTTGTCCTCAGAAAGGGAACACGGCCCTGCACATCGCGGCCCTGGCAGGGCAGGAGCAGGTGGTCACAGAGCTGGTTAACTACGGGGCCAACGTCAACGCTCAGTCCCAGGTGAGGCCCGAGAGCTGCGGTCGCAGCCGATCGCAGGACGCGGCGAGCGTGGCTGCGCGAACTTTACTCTGAAGTCACTCGAGTAACTACTGCAGTTCCATCCGTTAACATGTGTCTCTGCTCCAATATCCCTGTGTGTTGGTGTCTCCTCTCTGTGTGCATTGTTGTGTGCATCTGTGACTGTCTTCTCTGTTGCTGTGCTTGTGTCTCCTCCTCCTCCTCTGCTGCTGCTGTCGCCGCGCGTGCGTGCGTGTCTCTCTGAGACAGAAGGGTTTCACTCCGCTCTACATGGCTGCACAAGAAAACCATCTAGAGGTTGTGAAGTTTCTTCTGGAGAACGGAGCCAATCAGAGCATTCCAACCGAGGTACCGGAGAACTGAGCGAAGCTTTTCAAGAGTAATCTCCCAAACTCCTCCCTGCAATCCTTGCTGATCCACACTCGCTGTGTTTTCCATCCCGTTTTGTTCTCATGAGCCCCTCTTCTTTACGCCGCTTTCACCTCATGCGGGCGGCTCAACCTCTCCTCTGAATCTCCTCCGTGCACTGCAGGATGGATTCACTCCTCTCGCCGTGGCTCTTCAGCAGGGGCATGAAAATGTCGTCGCCCTGCTCATCAACTACGGCACCAAGGGGAAGGTCCGCCTCCCCGCGCTGCACATCGCAGCACGCAACGACGATACGCGCACGGCCGCGGTGCTTCTGCAGAACGACCCTAATCCTGATGTTCTGAGCAAGGTGTGTACAGCAGTGGCCAGCTGAGGTGCGTTTGGAGGGTTTTTCATCACGAGAACTGCATGTTGATGCTGACGTGTCCCCGCAGACTGGATTCACACCCCTCCATATTGCTGCACACTATGAAAACTTGAACGTCGCTCAACTGCTGCTCAACAGAGGAGCCAATGTCAATTTTACCCCAAAGGTAGGAAGCGCTCATGCTGACAGGAGGTCAGCGCGTTTGTCCTCCAGTGTGTTTGTTTCTCCGGGCTGACGTTTGTCTTCCTGCAGAACGGCATCACTCCTCTGCACATCGCATCCAGACGGGGGAACGTGATCATGGTGCGACTGCTGCTGGACAGGGGGGCGCAGATTGATGCCAAGACCAAGGTGCAGCTCCCGTCTATCGCGCTGTTAGCAGAGCTCTCCGTTCACCGCCTGCCTCCGTTGGTAATTTAATGTGTCATTAAGCGAATCACTTCCCATTGTCTCTCCGCAGGACGAGTTGACTCCTCTGCACTGCGCAGCCAGAAATGGTCACGTTAGGATAATAGAGATCCTGCTGGATCACGGCGCCCCCATCCAGGCAAAGACCAAGGTACATTAGAACGACGCAGGCTTTGGTGATTTAACTAAACACAATGGGATTTAGTGAGAGAGCAAATCAGTGCGCTGCGTGGTTCTTCTTGTCGTCTGGTTTTCACACTTTGCCGTTTCTGGTTCCTCTCAACACATCTCTGTTGTTTCCCAGAACGGGCTCTCTCCGATCCACATGTCGGCGCAGGGGGACCACGTGGACTGCGTGAAGCAGCTCCTACAGTACAACGCAGAGATCGACGACATCACACTGGACCACCTCACCCCTCTGCACGTGGCGGCGCACTGTGGTCACCACCGCATGGCCAAAGTCCTGCTGGACAAAGGCGCCAAACCAAACTCTCGAGCTCTGGTTGGTGGAAACAAAGAGTTCACTCCCGCGTCTCCACTTCGCATTCAGAGAGACGTGCTTTATGTTGATGGCTTCTTTGGTTTCGCAGAACGGCTTCACTCCTCTGCACATCGCTTGTAAAAAGAACCACATGCGTGTGATGGACCTGCTGCTTAAACAGTCGGCGTCATTAGAGGCTGTCACTGAGGTGAATCTGACAATAACTGACTTTCTGTGACTTCAGTTTAAACAGATAAAGGCCCTGTGTGTACGCATGCATCCTCAGATCTGTATATAACACTGTGCCCCCTCTGACCAGTCCGGCCTGACTCCCCTGCACGTGGCGTCCTTCATGGGTCATCTCAACATCGTGAAGATCCTGCTGCAAAAAGGCGCCTCCCCCAGCGCCTCCAACGTGGTGAGTGTGCAACAGAGACTCAGACACGCACTCACACTTCCAGAGGGGAAAGTGAGAAACTGTTAGTCGTCACTGAACAACTTTGGCCCCTTTGTCTGGTCGGATAACGTGAGGAGGTCCGAGGTTGTATCATCTGTGGGGGGCTCCATCTGTGCACAGCTGCTGCAGAGTTGAGTTTGAGGTGACTTGAGTTCATCACCTGTTGTTAATTAGGCCTTTAAAAAAGGGTTAAACAGAAACTATTACTTTAAATGGTGTTTCAAAGAAACTTGTAATTGACTGCAGTTCAGAAAACATAACAGTATTTGTACTCGTGTACAGATTTGAAGTATCTTTTTCAGCAAACTTGATTTACAGTCTTTGATCTGGTGCCGTGTTTCTGTCTCTGAACAGAAAGTGGAGACTCCTCTGCACATGGCGTCTCGGGCGGGACACTACGAGGTGGCAGAGTTTCTGCTGCAGAACGCAGCGCCGGTGGATGCCAAGGCGAAGGTGAAACGACTCCCTCTGTTTGGACAGTCACAGATAAGAGTCCTCATGTAGAGACATGTGAAGGACGGCGCCAGGCTGAATCCTGTGAGAGGCTTTCATGTTGATCGTCCCTCTCCCCTCTCTGGGACCAGGACGACCAAACACCTCTGCATTGTGCTGCTCGGATGGGCCACAAAGAGCTGGTGAAGCTGTTGCTGGAGCACAAAGCCAACCCCAACTCCACCACCACCGCAGGGCACACACCCCTACACATCGCTGCCAGGGAGGGCCACGTCCAGACCGTGCGCATCCTCCTGGACATGGAAGCTCAGCAGACCAAGATGACCAAGGTAAACCCTCCCCGCTGTTCTCTGTGACAGTTTCAGTTTGCAGCTCGGACTCACACTGTGTCCCGCTTCCTTCTGGTGCACCTGCAGAAAGGCTTCACTCCGCTACACGTAGCCTCCAAGTACGGCAAGGTGGATGTGGCAGAGCTGCTGCTGGAGAGAGGAGCCAACCCCAACGCAGCCGGGAAGGTGAGAGCGGAGACGGGACGGAGGGGAAAAAAACGAAGGCGATGAGAAAAGTGTTTGGAGTCTGACTCAGTTTGGATGTTTTTCACAGAACGGTCTGACTCCGCTGCACGTCGCCGTGCATCACAACAACCTGGATGTGGTGAACCTACTCGTCAGCAAGGGAGGGTCGCCACACAGTGCAGCCAGGGTAAATCAGAGTTACAGTGTGGAAATAATTCAAGTCAGATTGTTTATTATGACCGACAAAATCATGTGTGTCTGATTGCAACTCGCGTGTGTCCCCCAGAACGGCTACACCGCCCTCCACATAGCGTCCAAGCAGAACCAGGTGGAGGTGGCGAACAGCCTGCTGCAGTACGGAGCTTCGGCCAACGCTGAGTCACTGCAGGGTGTCACCCCGCTCCACCTGGCCTCGCAGGAGGGGCGGCCCGACATGGTGTCACTGCTCATCTCCAAACAGGCCAACGTCAACCTCGGCAACAAGGCAAGAAGGAGCCATTCAGGAAGACACCCGTAGTGGTTGCGGGACGCGTTTTGTCCAACGTGCAGCTGATTGTCTGATTGTGTTCTAACAGAGTGGACTGACTCCCCTCCACCTGGTGGCACAGGAGGGGCACGTTGGCATTGCTGATATCTTGGTGAAGCAAGGAGCTTCGGTTTATGCTGCCACACGGGTGAGACCTTAATGAGCTGCACCTCAAACTATTCCCGGCTAACGCCAACTCCTCACTTTGCAAACAAAAAGCACAGTGCACAGTAGGACGATGTGATCAGGTTGTTTTTTACAGCGAGTTTAACCGATTCCTCTCCCTGTCAGATGGGATACACTCCTCTCCATGTCGCGTGTCACTACGGGAACATCAAGATGGTGAAGTTCCTCCTGCAGCAACAGGCCAACGTCAACAGCAAAACAAGGGTGAGTGCCACAACAAACACAACACAACCCAAACAGTCACTGTGATTTTTACATCACCTCACATGAGCCGCAGTGCCAGGCCTGTCCTCTTCAATGGTTTGTCTCTCCTGCAGCTTGGTTACACTCCTCTGCACCAGGCTGCCCAGCAGGGACACACAGACATTGTGACACTGCTGCTGAAGCACGGCGCCCAGCCCAACGAGACCACCACAGTGAGTCCCAGCGTCCCCTCTCTGTTTCTCACTCTCTAAAGTTTTGGTGTGCAGACGTCTGATCGGCCTCTAATCTCTGCTTCGTGACAGCATGGCACTTCAGCCCTCGCTATCGCTAAGAGGTTGGGCTACATCTCTGTAATTGACGTCCTGAAGCTCGTCACCGAGGAGACGGTTTCAATGGTGAGACAGCTCCGAACGCGTCCACGAGAGCGGCTCCGGTTTCGCGGTGATGCCTTTCATCCTGCTGCCACCTGTGTGATGGGTTTGTTCTTCTCCCGCAGACGACCACGGAGAAGCACCGCATGAGCTTCCCAGAAACCGTGGACGAGATCCTGGACGTGTCTGAGGATGAAGGTACGCCACCGTGATCAGACACAAGAATGCAGGAGACAATAAATGTTTGAACAATGTTTCATTTTTCAACCCTTTATTTTTTTTTGCCTTTTGCCTTTTTTTGTAGGAATTGCACAGCTAACGTTAGGTATGAATGTCTCTTTCCTTCTTTGTGTGACATTCATAGGAGGTAAAAAAAAAAGTGTGTGGCTCCATTTCAAGCTCACTCCATCTCCTCTCTCTCTTTCTCTTTCTCTCTCTCTCTCGCTCTCTCTCTCGCTCTCTCTCGCTCTCTCTCTCTCTCTCTCTCTCTCCCCTCTGTAGTGGTGCTCACTGTGATGGTGGCTCTGGTTTCTCATTAGCATGTACTCATGCACTCACGCCTGTAACCTCTATATGTCCCTTCAATAACACCTTCATCGTCCAACTCTTCAGGCGTCTTCTTACCTACATGTTTTAACCAGAGTGTTGTTTATTTTTTTATAGCATTCACACATACGCGCAGCATCATTACACAGATTAAAACCAGACGTTCTTGGTTACACATTTTGTCAGACCTGCTCCGTGAGGTTTCAGAGTGTCGAGTTGTTTTCTACCACAAAACGTGTGTGTCTGTGTGTGTGTCCAGTTGTGTCTCCATTCACAAGTTTGTCAGCATCGTGGTGTTGTCGTCGCACCACTTCACTGAGCGCCACGTGGTTGTGTTATGTCAGCCGTGTTTGGTGCATGACTCAACGGCAGCGTCGGTGGTCAGACTCGAGTTTTGAGTGAGATTTATGACCACACCACAGCCCCATTGGCCAAAGAAGTCAGCAACCGTGTAGTCTACCTTTGATATCTGAGGTCCACAACGCCGGTGACAATGCTGTCGCAGGATATTAAGTCTCGATATTTTTAGTCTCTTGATAATTCAACCAACAGATTTCCAGTGTGGCTCTAAATATAGAAGGAAACTGAGTCGCTGTCTTAAAGACACACTTCACATCCGGGATGGTAAAGTGATATTAGCAACATATCTGGGACACACTCTTGCGTAGGGTGACGTGCCGACACAACACACACATGGCACACAGGACTGAGAATATAGACGACATGAGCTGACTCATATGGGCCCCCGGGGGGAAAGGGGGGGTGGGGGGGGTAGAATACACACAGTCAGACTTGGTGTAATGACACCTATGTCATCCCTCTGGCTGTGAAACTCCAACACACACCCACACTGACAAGCTGCACTGCTCCACTCACAAATTCACACAGTCAGGAGAGACTCCCTTTTTGCTGCTGGTGAATTTACAAACACTATCGGCTGGTTTTTTTTGATGGGGGGGGGTAAGTAACCGAACCCACCTGCACTCTCATCCAGATGCGCCATAGGTTCAAAGAAACGTCCTGTTGTTGTCGTCATGTGTGGTGGTGGAGTGATGCTGGTCAGACTTTCTCTGTGTGTGTGTGTGTGTGCGTTCTCCCCATGCATCATCACTTGAAGTGTCTGATGTCGGCGTCGCACCGACCGTTTTCTCTCCAGAACACACACTTTTTGTAATGACAATATGCTGATGCAAGCTCTCTACAAGGCTATGACACTGATTCTATTATCCCCAAGTGATGTTTGTTGTTTTTTTCATAAGCTCAGATTACGGTTTTGTTTTGTTTTCAATAGTGAGGGATGTTAGTCCAAAGTATTCGGTCTGTCAGAGTGTGAAAAGTTTGCCAGAACAGACCGATTTGTGAGTAGTGATGATATTTAGATGTGTTTAACGATATATGTGTTTCTGTAAAGTGTGTGTGTGTGTGTGTGCGTGTGCGTGTGCGTGTGCGTGACTTTATAACTACTAACTTGATAGCCTCCCGTAGATATTTCTATGTATGAGTCGTACACCATTTCACCAGTCCAACCTGTCGCTAACAGAGTCATCCCCTCAGTCCTGGGCTGTCATGCTGTCTAACCCTCTCTAACCGCTCGTTAACGACATTGTTCTCTTTCTTTCTCTCTTTCTCTTGTGCTGTTTCACCAACCTGACATCGGTCTGTTCGCTCTCTTTGGCATGTTGTTCTCTGAAGGAGAGGAGCTCTTGGGGACAGAAGGGGCCAGGTACATGAAGATGGATGACATGAAAGACCATGATGACGATTTCCTCTCCCCCAAGAAATCACTGGAGTACGAGAGAGGGCTGGGCACAGCGTAAGGGGGGCTGGGCGGGGAAGCAGGGGAGAGAGAGCCAAGCTGGTAGACATAAGCTCATAACGTGGATGGATAGCAGGGGGATGCACCATAGACACCCACCCACCAGTGGGAGGAGCATGAGGTGTGAGGACGTAGCTTCAGTCTGACTCTTGTTTCTCTCTTGTCACGTTGTAGAAACTACTCGCCAGCCATTCCCAGGATCCCCCGTGTTTCCCCAGAGACCATCATCCTGAAAGAGCACGAGGTCGATCAGGTAGAGTGCAACCACAGTCGACAAGCTACAGCCAGAGAAAAAGACTTTATATTGGTTCATTTTGCAATGTTTTGCTACCTTTTCTCATGTATGCTCAAAAACGTGAATCTGGAAGGACGAACTCTCATTTTCCATCATTTCCTGGTTTGTAAGATTGTTCAACATCATATCGACCTTTTCTTGTCCTTTAGCAACACACTCCACTTCCACTGCCCAAAGAATACGATGAGGACTCACTCATTCCCAGCAGCCCAGCAACCGAGACGTCAGACAACGTCAGCCCGGTGGCCAGTCCCATTCACACAGGGTCAGCACCACAACATGAACGCAAGCATTTGTCCCACTTCACGGCTGGTCGTTGTGCCTGAATCCCACCTGTCCGGCTCCCTTCCAGGTTTCTGGTCAGTTTCATGGTGGATGCTCGAGGCGGTTCAATGCGAGGCAGCAGGCATAATGGTCTGCGTGTCATCATACCTCCGCGGACGTGTGCGGCACCCACCCGTATTACCTGCCGCCTGGTGAAGCCGCAGAAGCTGACCAGCCCCCCTCCACTGGTGGAGGGAGAGGGGCTGGCCAGCAGGATCATCTCCCTGGGCCCAGCTGGCATGCAGTTTCTGGGGTGAGAGGGCAACACGGGCTTCACTTCACAAAGCCTGAGTTAGGAAGGCAACAGAAGGCAAACCAGCCTCAACAAACTGTCTGGCAATGATCAGAGGAAGTGGGGAGTTAACAAGACTCAGGTGGACACTTTCAAAGAGAGGGAGGAGCTAAAAGACATCAGGGACGCAGAAGTAATGAAACAGTCAAGTCACAGCAAGTCAAAACATGACGTGACTTAGAATTCAGGGGCGTAGACGTCAGGCTGAACATGACGTCAACAGACTGTTCACTGGAAAAGTCCTCCCTGACATTGCTGGACTCATTGTGTCTGGTGTGTGTGTGCGTGTGTGTGTTGCAGACCAGTGATTGTTGAGATCCCCCACTTTGCCGCTCTGGGTCGGGGTGACCGGGAGCTCGTGGTGCTAAGGAGCGAGAACGGCTCCGTCTGGAAAGAACATCGTAATCGCTATGGCGACGAGGTGCTGGAAACCATCCTCAACGGGATGGATGAGGGTGAGACGACGAGTGTTTCATCGGCAGAGATCCACACGTGTCACTTGAACGCACCGCTCAGGCTCTTCTCCCTCTCCTCAGACTTGGAAAGTCAAGAGGAACTCGGGAAGAAGCGAATCCGCCGCATCATCTCGACCGACTTCCCTCTCTACTTCGCCGTCGTGTCGCGCGTCCAACAGGAGAGCGACCTGATCGGCCCGGAGGGAGGCTCGCTGACGAGCAAGCTGGTGCCCATGGTGCAGGCCACGTTTCCCGAGACGGCCGTCACCAAGCGAGTGCGCCTGGGCCTGCAGGTGAGCTGGGACGATGAGGAGGAAGGAGGAAGGAGAGGAGGGACAGAAGCGCAAGTGCCTGCTCTGGCTGAATAAAGCATGTTGGATGTACGGTGGAATGACTCCATCATATCAGCACTCGTGCCAAATTTTCTGATTCAGTTGTCTGTTGCTTTGTTTTCAGTTTGCTTGTGTCTTTTTTTTTTCCTTTTTAAAGGGCATTTTATTCACATATTGCATGCACTTGGCACCTTCATATCAATGTGGACCGCTCATTCAGTGCTGATATGCTGTTGCTTGTTTTCTCATTATTGTATTTATCTCATTGACAAACCCTGTGCTTTGTAATTTCACTCAATTTATTGGAGATCCCTTTAGAAAGACCTCGATTCTTACTGTTGCCTGAACGTGGCACAAAAGGACTTTATGTGTTTTCCAGGAGTTTTGGTATCATTGAATTCGACAGCTAAATGCTTTCAAAGCCACATATCTTCATGTTTCCCTACATTGACATGTTTGGCCAAACATGCACCAAACCAGGCAACAAGCTATACAGTACATTTATTAACTGTTTTCAAAATTCTGATTTTTGGGACACTTTTTGCTGATCTCGTCACCTCGGACCTCCTTGGTTTTCACTTTTGCTGTTTATTGTTATAAGTTAGAACATGAAGTAAAACTCCTGTCGCGTTGCTGAAGGAGTTTTAGTGAAGAGTAATATTGCTGTTAGAAATTTAAAAACAATATATAACCTTATATAAAGCACAAATTGTTCTCTGGAGAAACAATTTCAAGTTTTATTCATTTTTTTTAATGTCAGAAGTTTGCCTTTATTGAAATCATCCTAATATGAAATAGCTGCAATAAAGCACATTTCTCAGACAATAAATGATGCTGAATGTTTATGTAACAAATAAAAGTACAAATCTGTAATTTTTTCTCTGTTTAAGAATAAAAATATTAGATTCTAAAGTGCAGATGAGATGTATGAAAAATGTATTTTAAAGTAGTTAGATGATTAAATAACTAAAAATAACAAAGTAGATTCTATGGTATGAAATTATATAATTGAAAGATTACTTTAAAAAGTACAAATACTCATAAATACTTCCTTATTTCAGCAGTGCTAGGATACGTAATTTGCTACGTAATTGAAACTGAGAAAAAAACAGAAATCCAAAAAAATCTACTTTTTCATATGAATAAACTATAACTTTAACAATAACATTAAACACATTATAGTTGTCACACTATATATATTTTATGACTTTTAATGTTGATGTTAGTTTTGTTAAGACGCAGAAACATCGTTCCTGGCGTCCTTTTGTCAGCCTGGACGGATCGACCACATTTGGGACATTTTTCATTTCATTGCATTTGATTTGTTTTGGACCATGTCACTGATTGCTGTCACTGGTTGATTGTTTTCACTGCACGCTCTGTTATTTCACTTGAGGACCGTGTTTGTATCCGTCTCTGTGTTTTGCCGACTCTCGGACTGGAAACACAAGTTTCAGTGAAGCACCCTGAAAGGTGGATGCAGTCTGACTGGACCTGTTCTGCATGCTGTCGCCCCACAGTGGCCTCATAGACTCCTGAGTGCATTAAATCCTCTATCTGCAGTACTAACACGCTACCACACATCCTGTAACCTCCAAGAATAGTGAATGTACGCGAGTTCTTCTAGAGATTGTGCTGATATTAAGTATTTACAGACACAGACTCCTTTTAGGACCTCACTTATTTAACTGAAATATTGTATATTGTCAAACTTATATTGTGAACGGCCTCGTGTGAAACCACAGTGCCTTTTTATTTGATTTGTTTTAATGTAAGAGCCTCTTGTTAACACACATTGTTACACTTCACAATAAAAAAAGAGTTTTAAAGTGGAACAAGCGAGATGTGTTGATATTGTCTTTGTGTTGCTTTATTCACTCTGGCCTTCTCTGTCTCTTTCTCTTTCTTCTCTCTTTGATTCTTCCCGATTCGGTTTTCCACTTTTTGTTTTTTTCGATCTTTTACTCCTCCGTCCCCCCAACACCTTTCCTTTCCTTGCCTCTCCTCGTCTCTTTGTTTCTGTCACGCCATCCTTCCTGTGCTCCTGTTACGCACCCCTCCTCTCTCCATCGTATGTTTCCGACCTCAGGCTCAGCCGGTTCCGGATGAGCTGGTAGCGAAGCTGCTGGGTAACCAGGCGAACTTTAGCCCCGTGGTCACCGTGGAGCCCCGGCGGCGCAAGTTCCACCGCCCCATCGGGCTGCGCATCCCCCTGCCCCCCTCCTGGAGAGACAGCCCCCGGGACTCTGGGGAGGGCGACACCACCAGCCTGCGCCTGCTCTGCTCCGTCATAGGTACGGCAGCCTGGAGCCGAGTGGTCGTCACGGGTGGCGGTGTTTGTTTGTGTCACTGGAAACAATTAGAGAAAGAACTGAGGGCCGGATACTTTGAAGCACTGTGGGTGAAAGTGGGGGACAGAAAGGGTCTGGCCATGACTTTCACACACCGCTGCTTCTTCAGGACTTCTGGTCTCCTACTTTGACCTCTGTGCTCCTGTCTGACCCGCAGGCGGCACAGCTCCGGCCCAATGGGAGGACATTACCGGCACCACCAAACTCATGTATGCTAACGACTGTGCCAGTTTCACGACCAATGTCTCAGCGCGGTGAGTTCAGCCGCCGGTCGTATCTCAAAGTCAGGTTGTTCCGGCGTGACGATGTTTCTATGCGACACGTGAATTTCTCATGACCGCATGTCGCTTTGTTCCTCAGGTTCTGGCTGGCAGACTGCCCTCGGACAGCCGAGGCCGTGTCCTTCGCCAACCTGCTGTACAGAGAGCTGTCAGCCGTGCCCTACATGGCCAAGTTCGTGGTGTTTGCGAAGATGAACGAGCTGCGCGAGGGACGCCTGCGCTGCTACTGCATGACCGACGACAAGATGGATAAAACGCTGGAGCAGCACGAGAACTTCACAGAGGTCGCTCGCAGCAGAGACATAGAGGTCAGAGCTCCAACCAAGCAGGAAGACACTCCCTCATTACAGGGACAATATTTAGTCTGATAGGATGATTCAGACTTGGAATGAGTAAAATCTTTCTCATAAGATTTTGTGAAGCCAAACACTCTGGTGAAGTCCTCGCTGTCTCTCAGGTGATGGAGGGGATGCCGCTTCACTTGGAGTGTTCAGGGAACCTGGTGCCAGTGAGGAAAGCCGCCCAGCAGCCTCGCTGCTTCAGCTTCCAGGCCTTCAGGGACAACCGACTTCCTGTTTCTGTCAAGGTGCTGCCGCCGTCCTTGCTTCAGCTTTGTGTACTTTGCTGCTCTCTGTTGCTCTAATCACACTGAGTCCACTCTGCACTGTCACCTCTCTACCGTCCCCTGTGATGAAGGTGAGGGACAGCAGTAAAGAGCCCACTGGATTCCTGTCTTTCCTGCGCAAGACCACCAAGTATGAGGACAGTCAGCATGTCCTGTGCAACCTCAACATCACCATGCCTCCATGCATCAAGGTACAGCTCTCAGAGTGAGTCCAGCAGCCTCTCTCCTTCCCATCCGCTTGCCTGAGCTTCTCCACTTGTGCCGGCAGATCGTTGGGAGTGAAGACCGAAGGCGAACTCTGACCCCGCTGGCTCTGAGAGAGCGATACAGCGCTCTGAATGAGCCCGCCATGGGTACGTGCACCCCCCCCCCCGACACACACAAACTGCTCCACCTGCTCTTGCAACGAACGACTGTGCTCTGATCTCCGCAGCATCCATGAGCGCCATGGAGAGGACGGAGCTGAAGATGGCCGTGATCGCGGAGCAGCTGGGACTGAGCTGGGCTGGTGAGTGAATAGGGAGCGTGTACCGCGCGTGGCCGTGTCGGGGTACGCCGCCGTCCATGTTTGCCTTCTGTCCGACAAGCTTGCTGAGCACGCCGCTGATTAAGCAAAGTTAGACCGTGGTGCTCGGCCAGTCGGACTAATTATGTTCGGCCTTGCTGCCAAAAGAGCGGCCGCTCCGCACAACGTCCCTCCTCTCCAGGAAGCGAGACCGTGTGTGCTGCAGCAACACGACTCGTGCTCTGTGTGAATTTCTTCTTCCTCTCTTTCGGCCAACAGAGTTGGCCCGTGAGCTCCAGCTCAGTGTGGACGACATCAACAAGATCCGGGTGGAGAACCCGAACTCCCTGCTGGAGCAGAGCTCCGCGCTGCTCAACCTGTGGGCCACCCGGGAGGGCAAGAGGGCCAAGAGTGAGTGACCGAGCTCCCAGTTCACGGCTCACCTCCAGCTTCCTTTACTTTTCCAACCTAAATCTCAACCTGACCATGTTCTTCCACTTAAACCCTGAAGCTGGTGAACTCGCACTCTGTTCTAGTCATGTCGAACCTTTGTCTCTCAGCCATTTGCAGTGTATTTGCTCGAACACAGTTTTCTTCCCTTTCCACTCGTGTCGCTCCTCTGCAGTGGAGAGCTTGTATGCAGCTCTGAAGAGCATCGATCGCATGGACATCATCAACATGCTGGAGGGTCAGCCGCCTCAGCCCGTCAGACAAGGCTCCCGAGACCTCAGCAGACGCCGACACAATGAGAGGGACCACCTCTCTCCTGGTATAACCAATGGTAAGCCCCCCCTTCTCTCCCTGATCCCACAGTGCAGCCCCGTCCCCGTTCTCCCCCCCACCCCCCTCTATGTCTTGACACCGCCCCAATAAACACACATCCTCTCTCCCCGATGTCCCCAGCAGACAAGCTGAAGCTGTAAACTCTTGATTTTCTCTCTCACTGTGTATGAAAGCTGCCACAAACCTCAAACGCTGGCAGGACTTTACCTCAGCAGCATGCAGAAGGACTCAGGACACTCCTACTGTCCCCCAGTGAAACCTTTGGTCATTCATTACACACTATTCACATGGAAGGTAACAGAGACACAGTGAGCTGCACAGAAAGCAACGACCCAGGGTTTCTCAGATCACAAGACGTACTTTAAAATCCCCCCGTCCCTCACAGTCAGCGTCTCTCTATCGTTTGCGAGGTTACTGAGTTTTCTTTAAACCACTTGTTCAGGCCACACAATGTGATCACATCCTAGATTCAAAGGGAAGAGACTCCAGCACGAGTCTGTGTCCCTGTCATACATGATCCCGTCCACGTAGATCACAGGAGCAGCGAGCACATGTGACCTTCTCACCAGTCGTCCGTCCTCAGTCTTTGGCTCTTTCGCCTCATGGTTTTATTCTCCCATGCATACTGGACAACCTACATCTTATTGACTCCGTTTTCACCCCTGGGCTGGTGCGAGCTGCCCCCCCCTTCCTCCCCCCTGGACGGGCTGCTCTCCTCTGTGCAGAGGAAGAGTTAGTCTGACAGGCGGCAGTTCGCTCGCCGTGAAAACCGGAGCAATAATCACAGATGTAAACGATGCATACGGATGCGACCATGACGGCAAAAGGGCGGGATGAAAAAAAAGGGGGGGGGGGGGGGGGGAGTCGTTCAGATCACAGCTGCAGTGAATCTGATAACGGTGTATCTGTCTTCTCTGTCTACCTGTCTGACTATCTGCCTCCCAAAAGCCGTTCCTGCTGTGACACGGCTGCTTTGACTCTGAGTGCTGTTTCTCCTTTGTTTAGAAATGCACAGGAAGTGGAAGTAAATAAAACCAACGACCACAAACATGGAGAATCAGTCAAAATGTTACTGAAAAATAAATGCAAATGTTCACGTAAACTACAAACATGGAGCAGACTAAACTACGGATTTTAACTTTATAGACAGAAATCGAAGCATTTGTCCATAATTTTACTTATTGACTTTTAAATTGTTTTTGTTTCATGATTTTTCTGATTAAGTTTTAACAGCATGAAAACTTAAAGAATATATTTTCTCACCAGAAACGAAAGAAGATAAACATAGTTTCAGATTCAAGAGGCTTGTCCTTTTATTCCTTTGTGATCGTTGTTCATTCAACCAAACATTATTTTTGTTTTATTTAATTATCATGTTGTTGTTTCAGGCCCTCAGTGATTTTTAACAGTTTTAAACCTATTATTATTATTATTATTATTATTATTATTATTATTATTATTATTATTATTATTATTATTATTATTATTATT